>PDGT01000021.1:820193-861002 GCA_003671415.1 Megathymus violae
CTCCAAAGAAAGGTGCAAAATGGATGGCGACTCACGGCATCCCTTATACGGTCACAATTTACCGCCACAGAGACTCAAAAGTCGGAACAGTTTTGTGAAGTGTGTCGACCCGTTGCCCGATGCACAAACAAGATGCAGCCTTTGGCGTTCGAGTGCTTCTTTACCCGATCCCTTTGTTGTACCTTCCGAGACACTTCCGCCTGGAAACATGTTACCATGGCGAATCTGGAAGTCCTTGAATAGACTCCGAACACAGGTTGGCCGGAGTAAAGATAATATGTTCAAGTGGGGGTTGTCGAGGGACTCGAACTTGGGCTGTATATGCGGAGCAGCTCAGACCATGGCTCATCTATTGTCCTGTTCTGCTTGCCCAGTCACCTGCTCGCAGCAGGACTTAATGGATGCGACAGATGATGCGGTCGCTATTGCTAAATTTTGGGCAGGAACGATATAACCGCTGCCATTTGTCATCGACTCGCAAAGAAGAAGAAGAAGTATTAAATTCACCCGTTATAGATTTATGCCATAGAGGTTAAATAATCCGCGTCTACTTATTCCAACAAAAATTTCTCTAGTTCACATCTTTTTCCAGTCCTCGATTATGCTGACATTTATTATCTAGGTCTTTCTGAGGACCAACTGAACAAGCTTGAGCGCCTTTAAAATATGTGTATACGGTTTATAGTTTGCCTTCGCACATATGATCATACCTCTGAATTTCTTTAAATTCAAGTAGTTCTCAATCCGTTTCCGTCGGAACACTCATATAATTTCTGCTTTATACTGTATAATAATTAGTCCTACAGCACCTTTGTGACTTAAAGAGCACCTTCGATCTACACACAACCTGACTCTTTCGACTCCTTCACATATTACTACATTTTATAATAAATCATTCACTGTTAACTGCTCACCCATAGAATTCCGTGCCAGTGCAGTATTCGATTTCATCAAGTGGTATACTTTTATTATTTTGATACATCTAATATATAAAATTCTCGTGTCAAAATTTTAGTTACCGTACTCCTGCGAAACGGCTGGACTGATTTTGATGAAATTTCATAAGTATATTCAGCAGGTCTGAGAATAGGTTGTTATCTATTTTTATACCCCTAAATGATAAGGGTGATCCACCCCAAATTTTAATTGTTTTTTATGATGGGGCGTTAAGGGATTGTTTTTAGTAAAATTATTATAATTAGCGATATATATAATTAATAATTTATATCACAAAACAACGTTTGTCGGGTCAGGTAGTTTATTTATAATAATGTTGGTATGTATGTATATTTAATATCCAGATGTGCACCCCTTGTCCCCTTTTTCGTTCTTCAGTGCCCAGTGCTACCCATAGGTTGTCTGGAAGAGATCGCTATCAACGGTAAAACCGCCTCTTGCTTACACTAACTGTATTGAATATATATTGATGCTTTTGTGTGCTTTCTTGGTGTGCAATAAAGAACATTGTATTGTATAAATAAATAAGATGCACAACGCTATTTATTATCTGTTAGATACTGTGGCAGTGTTAGTGAGACTATTGTGGTGGACGATTACGAAATATACTAATGGAATTATTCAATTATGAAGATGTTTCGAAATATCTCAATTCTAACCATTAGTAAATACTAATTCTCTGTTTATGACCGTCGCAGAAAGACATGAGATGAGAACACAATCTATGGGCGGTAGGCACTAGGAACATGAGGCGGCCTGGCGGTTGCGTCGCAGGACAACACCAATATTTGTTGTCAGCAAATGCACGGATTTAAAATTATTTGTCGTATTTATAATATACGAGTATCTTGGATATGATTTTTACACTAACTTTAGTAATTAGTTTTATACTTAAATTTTGATTTCGTTCGGCGGATATTACGATTCATTTATCTATTTTGAAATAAAATAAAATTAATATTGTGATTAAATATACATCTATATGTCCAAAAATAAACATTAAACTTTTAAATCTCACAATGTGAATATTTTTGTAACAGTATATTTGGCTAAATTAGTATTATAAATTTTACTCTAATAAAGTTTTTATTTTAACAGATGGAACGGTGAATCGTTGCTTTAAAGCAAATACCAATTTTAAGTAAATATCAATAAACGTGTAGAAAATTACCAAACAAACACGCCTTTAAACAACTTTATACTAAATTATATAAACATTGTAAGCTTCAAGTTACGACTTCAAAATTCAAACAGAATTTACTCAACGCAATTCACAGTCTCATCAGATTTCAAACACACAAATATTGCTTTCACTCCTCAGGACTGTGTTAACTACTTGATTATATTCTGCGCAATTTTAAAAGGTTTACATAAATAATTATAAAAATACATGTTTTCCATTTTTTTAGCAAGTACATAGTAACACCATTAATGACACCCGAAATTATCCGAATTGACGTTTGTGACAATTTGTTATTGATTTTAGAATTTCCTTAAACTTTCAACCTTTATTTTCCTTTACACTTGTTGATTTATGTAATCACATAAATTGCAGCACAGTAGTAGCAATGTAAATACTTAATAATTAGCTCCAGTGTGCGCCATGTCAACAAATGGGAACGGCGGTAATTACGCACCTCTAAAACAAATGTTGTCCGATTCAGAATCCGATGATGATCGTCAAGTGCGAGATGCTCTTCGTATCAATTTTTCTCCTGGCTGCAATAACTTGGATTACAATAGTGGGCTCCAAACCACAAAGAATTACAGTACAAGCGATATAGACGACTACAACACGAATTTAAATACAGTGGAGAGTACGACGGACAACGTTAGCTTTTTGCAGTCCGACATGTCAACTAAAATGTCGTTCCCCCGCCGCTGCGCATTTATTGCCTCGATTTTCGTGTGCATATTTACTGTTCTGATATTTCTCTGGGGTATACCATGCTCAGAGGTTTACAGTTGCGCCGCCAATGATTGGCAAGATAAAACGACCAGCTGGGAACTTCCTTACAACGAGATAGAGCTGTCCGGCGCTGTCCAAGTCGTCGCCGGAGCTATACCTAATACTAAAAATCTCATATTCATTTACCGCGGAAATCACATGAAGGAGGATAAAAACAACAATGATAATGTCAATGGTGTTCTCCTTATAGTCGGTAATTCAGGAAAAGTGGGTTGGTACACGAGGGAAGACAGAATACCTACTGAAATAAATTGCCACCTTATTGATGTTAATCGGGATGGTCAAAAAGATTGTATAGTTTCTGGCTCTGAAGGCTTACTTGCAGTATTAAATCCCTTATCAGGTACATATTACTGGTATATTCATAAGCAAGGAAAGGTGTTCAGTAATATTGCAGCAATTGACTTTCCAATTGTAATGAAGGATATGGATAAAGATAAAGTGAATGATCTGCTGACAGTGGCAACAGTGTATCCAAACGTAAATCATAACTCATTGTTGATCATATCTGGAGCTACTGGCAATATAATTGGGGATCCCATGACTGTTGATCAATGTTCCACAGTTAAACTTCTCCCTGAGACAGATCGCATATCATATATTTGTAAAAACAGTGGCAATGATACATCAGTTGCTGTTCGACAGATCACTTATGCTGAATTATATAGGAAGTTACTAAAGCTGGATCAATCTAATCACATTGCATCTGCATCAACTGTAAAGAAAAGAGTAAACTTAAGCTTAAAAAAGAAGAATGGGAACACAAGGGAAACATTCATGAATGGACCAGGGAAACTTATTGTAGAAAATACTGGCGAATGTCCAAATTCATGTAAAGTTAATTTAAAGTTACTCCTGGAAAGAAATGGCACAACAAATGTCAGTTGGGAATATCCAGCTAATTATGTTTATGCCATGAAGCCTAGCTCCTTTTCATTTACAAATTCGATCCGTGGATTTGTATTAAAATTATGACAGTGGAACAGTGCACACTTTGCGAAGGGTGCACTTAAAGTTGAAGATGTCACATATAATATGCAAAACCTGAGCCCTAAGTCGAATGAGCTGTTTTATTACCGTCCTTCAATTAATGTGGCCTCCATTTCATCATTTATTAAATATTCGAATTTCACAGTTCATGATATATCTGAACGGATTGTTTTGATATCTTTCGATAAATACCAAACTCATATTGTTAATGTTAGCCAGACTGATATAGTGCAGATATGTGTGCGAGATTCTGTTGATGTTCTTGCACCCTTACCTACATGTCAACCAGATTTGGAGTATCAAGAAAAATCATTGATGATTGCAGATTTAGATGGTGATAATTCACACGAATTGATATCATATTATAGTACTTTTGTGGCTCCAGGGTCATATACACCGAAGAATTCAAATTCATACAACAACTGGCACTTGACTTCAGTAGTGAGAGTTATTAGATTAGAAACAGAATTGCCAAAATTATTTGTGGCTGATGTTTGAATGTTTAAGTTATAAATAGACTGTACTCTAAGATTATTTATAAAACTGTATTTGTGTATCTGGTCAATGTATTTTTGGAATCTGACAATCTCACTATGCTTGCTGTATTTAGCTTGAGATAGATAGCAATGAATATTTTCTAGTCAATCATAATATAATTAGTTACCATTATAAAAATATAATACTTATTAACTAATATATTTTCATTTCGTTGGGGTAGTTGCTAAAATTGCTAGATTCCAATATTACAATATAATAGTAGATTTTTAAAATCTCATCTATTAATTCCATTGCTATGGTTGGATTGAGCCCTCCTTTACAAAGGGTTTAGATGACTTTCAAGGAATTTTTCATTGTCCGTTATCAGTCTTTTGAATGACATGCTCTTTGCTACTTCTGTCTGCTCATTCACTGAGGTATATCAATAACTTTTGTCTCGGAATTATTTTTCATAATTGCGACTACTTCTCCATGTTACATACGCATATAGTTAAAAAATATTATGAATCATATTTCACAATCTTAGAAATTATCCAATGTTATATTTCATTACAAATAATAGTTAATCTATACTAATAAATAAAATTGGAGTGTCTGTTCGTAATATTAAAATAACCGCTTTTTAGTACATGCATATGAATGTATATACGGTACATATACCAAAATAACTTTTTATCAAATTTTTGTCTATCTGTCCGTCTGTTTGTTCCGGCCAATCTCTGAAACGGCTGGACCGATTTTGACGGGACTTTCACTGGCATGTAGCTGATGTAATAATAAGTAACTTAGGCTACTTTTATTTCTACCAAATAAGTTTTTTGTTAAATTCCACGCGGACGAAATCGCGGGCACAGCTAGCCTGTAATATAATTAACAAGTGAATTGGCACAATCTGGTGTAACCTTGTGGTTAATGATAATCAATGGTTTTTTAAGTGCAATTAATTGAAGCTTACATCCAAGTATCACGTAGGAATTGATATTAGACTTTAAAAGAAAATAATTTATGCAATATTCAAATTAGTTTCTTTAAAATATTCTTGAATGTAATCAACTTCGTTAAACAAAGTGTATGGCTTGAACCGGATCTAATATAAAATTATTATTTGTATATAATACCATATCTATACTGATTAAATTTCGCTTATCATATGAGTTATTTCAATAAAGCGAGATCTGAGTCAGAGGTAGCATTATTTCCTTTTCTGGGTATCGTCCATAATTGTAGTAGCTATGGCGGACTGAGGAAGATCCCGGTTCTCAGCTTGGTAGTAGTTCTTTATGTCGGAACCACACTTCGTTATGTGTTATTTGTTATGCGGCTTCGCTGTATTCACCCAAATATTTGTCATGTGAGCAAACACCAAATATGCCATCCACTTTTGGTCCGGCGTGTCAAACATGCCAAATATATGTCGCATGTTTGGCTTTTGGACAAACAAAATGAACGTGTTGATTATGGCTGAAACTTATTTTTACTTAAATGCAGCTTACCAATACCTATACTGATAGTATAAGTACAAAGTGACTAAATGAATGAGTTCAAGTGAATGAGTGAACGAAGTGTGGGCTTATTCATGTCTTTTAAAGTGTGTTAAAAATCCGCCAAGTGAACGGTAAGCACATTTGCTATTCGCTCTTATGCAGTATGCGTACGAATAGAGCAAGTATATAATAGATGAAAGAACCCTCCACACTTCGTCTTATACGGCCGAATAAAGAATAACGCGTATAACACAACGAAGTGTGGTACCGCCTTTAGCTTAATATTGATATCCTTATTTATACACAGAAGTGTTTTTTACACATGTATGACATTCTCTTAATTAAGATATACGTGCATCTTTATAAGATTTTAATGCTTGAATCACTCCTAATAAATCAGTGAAATCATCAATCGCAAATTAAAATATGTGTGATTTTTTTTATCTAAATTAATTTTTT
Source organism: Megathymus violae (assembly GCA_003671415.1). Lineage (NCBI taxonomy): Eukaryota > Metazoa > Arthropoda > Insecta > Lepidoptera > Hesperiidae > Megathymus > Megathymus violae. The sequence goes on from PDGT01000021.1 coordinate 826,551, forward strand.
TCCCAACTACGAAATTCGAGAGATGTCAAAAGAAAATTCTTATGATGTATGTATAAAAAATATATATTTAATTAATTAAATATTAAATGATCAGACACACACGGCTCGGCCACCGGGATTCTATGCTTAAAACTCAAGTTCGACCGTCGGTGGTTTACCTACTGTTGTCACATTTGGGCTGGTGCTACCAAAGATCATCTATCAGCGTTAGACTCGATGGAGAGGCGTGCAAACTTGAGTACAGGCGCAGGGTTGCCAGCCTCTCGTCCTTCTATAGGGTAAATTTTGAAGAGTGTGAGCAGGAATTGTTCGAAATAATTCCCCCATCGCTGTTCCTCCATCGAACAACTCGACATACGGCGGGTATCCATCCTTAGTGAACGTACCACGTACTACGGACAGCGCGGTGCGCACTGCAAATAACTTGCCCACATCGGTGTTCCCGCCTTCATACAATGTGGGAGTTTTCCAAGAGGAGAGTGAATAGGCTTTAATATGTTAGTGCGTTCAACATCTTAGGCTTCATCAGCACTTTCCATCAGGTGGGATTGTTGTCAAGCATTAACTTATTCTATGTAAAAAAAATGCATTCATACACAAACAGACCATCATTTATTTTTTCTATCCTATCAGTGTGTTTTTATAGGGGCAGCAGAAACCTGAACAAAATTATTTCATTTCATTTTGTTCCATAGAAAATTTATTGTCAACTGTGCTATGGGACCGTCAAATAATTATGTTTATCTGCAGAGTTGAAGGACGAATTCAAATATAAGACAAGACGTGTTTCGCCGACTTCCAGTATCACTATGTAACATTTGAATGGTACAAGAGAAATGCACAGATTAATTTCTGTAACTATTGTATCTATTAAATATTATAAGACGTTTTAAAAGGATGAATTTTTGTAAGGACAACAGGGTATTTAAGGCACAGTATACGATAAAATATTATTGTTTGAATGGATTGTAAACAATTGAATGAAATAAGTTTCTAGTGTAAAATACTATTTATTTGCATTTTTAACACTTACTAAAATAAATTATAAACCAACACGTAGCTTTCTGTGCCAACTTACTAACAATTATACACGTTTATCAAAATGCGACGTCTACCTTCCTGTCCTACATCCGACTTCGAAACATCAACCATATTTTAAACAATAGTAATAAATAAAACAAAGATTGGAGACTGCATTCGATTATTAATCAAGGACTGGATAGGATTTAAAAATTAAGGTCCTTGTATGTTAAATGTATTAATTTTACATAAAAAACATGGTCATTGTTTCTAAATTCGACTAGGAAGGCGGATGTCTCACTGAATACTAAAACTTTGTATCATTCAATCAGATCGTTCTCAGTGAGAACCTGGAATATAACGTCTAAAGCCTTTAATACATGACAGACTTTTCCTTGGATAAAATCTTGTTATATATATGTATGTATAACGGACTCGCTGCACGCGATCAGTAAAGTAAACGTAGTCTAGTTGCAATGAAAAACGATCGAATATTGCTTTTTGTGAAGGACAAGCATCCATAGCATGCTACTTATAGTAGTGTATTAATTACTCCATAGCAATATGTATTGGTTTAGTGTTCCCGACAATAAACGCTCATATGAATACATACATCATGAATACAGTCAACGGCGAAAAGGCTTTTTCTAAGTTAGAGCGCTTCACCATCCAAGGTTACATCGCCACTTACCACCAGGTGAGATTGTAGTCTCCAGCATTGACTTATAATATGTAAAACGGCATCCTAAGTCAATCTGACAATTCAAGTTCACGTGTTTCTCCGAAAAGATTATTTAATTAGGGTGAATTAAATCATTTTATTAACATTAAGTTAATAATAATACTAAATATATTATTATCACACCGCGGTATCGGCTCAGTTTAATCTGTGAGATTACAGGATCACAGACAGTGTAGGAACTTCTCCCCTGGGGCCGCACTTGCACATTGCGGAGCTCGTTCTGCACTGGTCGCTCGAAAGAGCCACACGGCAGAATTACATATTTTGTAACTTATTGTGCAAGGAGCTACTCTGTAACATTAAATTACAATTTAATTGCAAAGTTCATCTTTAATTGAAATGGACAACCGCCCTTTGTCACCTATTATGAATTGTGGAGTTCCAAGTGAGAGGTCTGGCTCCGGAACTAATCGTCCTAGAGAATCTCCTGCTCTCACATATAACACTCAACCGAGGGCCGGTGGGACAAATGTTCACATTTGAAACCTGCATATTACCTTTGAATAATCATATTAATTGACTATTCCAAAACATAAAAGTAGCACAGCACAAAAATTTTCAATATTAATTTGTAATAACAATATATCTCGATCACAAATTCTAATCACTTCCTTACAAAACTAGGTGCATCAAATCTAGACAATCAAAACATTTTTGTTTGCAACGTTCCTATCGACTTAAAAAGCGCATAGAAGTTTAAAAAAAAATGGAAAATCGCGATAACATATCCCAGGTCCATGTGCGTAAAATTACCAACGATGGTCGTACCATTGCAATAAAAATTACTTGTTGCAAGTTGTACAGCAGAAATATGTAAAATATTATAGAATGGAAGAATATATTTGAATAAAGAAAACATATTATATGAGTGTTACACACGATTGACATAGACTTAAATAAAAATTAAAATGTATTTATTAAACATATAAAAATGTGTACGTAACACTATGTGACACCGTTACATATACATATATAATATTAAAAAAAATGAATTATATAACAATTTAAGATTGTAAAATTATGTTTTGAATTTAAAATCAAACGTATCAAGACATCTGACAAATCATTGATCAATGTCGATTGGAACTCTTTTCTTTTACTAATGAAATAAATTTTTATTCCACATCAAATTAAACAAGTCAATGACTTGGCTTAGATCGGCGTGAAGGCCTTAGTGTCCCACTGTGCAGCCAATTATTGTAATCTATTGTATATTGATAATATATAATTTATTTATTTTTCTTGTTATAATGTGTTGCACCACACTTCTTGACTGATAACATACACTACTTATTTATCCACTTGTAAAATTTTCAATGTCTTTCCAAAGGTTATTTGGAAGATAACGATAAGATCGCCTTCAATGCATGACAATACTCAGACTGTATTGTTAATTTTGTTTGTATACCAGAGTATACAATCAAGAATGTAAAATAAAATATGCAACTTTCTGAAAAACTTTTTGCAAAGTATACACTTAAAACTAACTTTTTATTGAAATCAATTAATAATAACTTTTGGGTAATACGTTTAAATCAGTCTTTTAAGTCTTTTAAAGTAACAAGTATTTTTAAATTGATTTTTTGCCAGTGTGGTCTTTAATATTAAATAGTATTAAAAATCTATTATTAAAACGGACACTAGTTAAGTAACTTATTATAAATCAGTTTTCGAAAACAATCGGTTTCATGCCAGAAATCGCAACATACATTATGTGTGCGATATCATAATATTAAAGGACCAACGTGAAGAGTAAATTAAAAATAATTTTTTTAGAGATAAAAATGTACAAAGGATTGACAAAAATTCTTGGAAAATGCAAATCATCATCATTTTACATTTATAATAATGAAAATAAATCCTAGCCGGTCGTAGTGTTCATGTTGGGAAATCCAACTATTTTATTAATGTTTAGTAAAAGTAAACTATCAAATGTGAATTGACTTGCATCAATTAAATATAATTTACGGTGATCCGCTATTATTTTATTCGATAGTCAATGAACGAGCTGCCGAGCCACATCCACCTGATGGTAAGTGGTCTCCATCGGCCATAGACATCGGTAACACCACAGACATCAACTACGCGTCGCAAACTACTCACTTTGCAACCGAAAACATTTTTACTGAATACGATTAATAATAGTTAAAACTTCTTACTGATTCAGGTTACCCTGTGCAGGCTAATTATTTATATAATAAATTAACAATCTCCCCGATCTACGCACTGGTGCAATTTACTTATGAAGAAAATGATAGAGGTTTACCCAACCGAATATTACATTGAACAGAACTGTAAAACTGAATGTCAGATTATTTGTATTAAGATTTTCATTCATATCCTTAAAAACAACATCCATGTTCTGATATTTCCAATGAGTTTCCCAAATATTTGATTTCATATAAACCTTGTCTTCACAATTACTAACAAAAAAAACATCTATTCCTCGGGTTGAACCATTCTCAACGAATCATTAATTTTTATTTATGTAAATACATACAATTATATACATCGATGTAAATACTTAATCACATTCAATTAACGTACATGATAATCACTATGACACAACCTTTATCTAACCGAATATTTGATTGAACAAATCTGTAAAACAGAATGTCAGATTATTTATATATGGAAATTTTCATCCATATTCTTAAAAACACCATCCATATTCCAGTATTTCCAACGAGTTTTCCAAATATTTGATTTCATATAAACCTTGTCTTCACAATCACTAACAAAGAAAAACATCCATTCCTCGGGTTGAACCATTCTCAACGAACGATTAATTTTTATTTATGTAAATACACACAATTATATACATCGATGTAAATATTTAATCGCATTCAACTAACCTACATGATAATCATGTCATAGACACAACAACAAATATTGTCTGTTTTCTGACGTAATGTAATTTAATTTAATATAATAAAGTACTATTTCCAATTCGTAACAGTCTTATGATAGTCAATTTCACTAATGACTAAAATTTACCATATATATAAATATGTATATGGTGCAATGCAACAACTATGAGTGATTTTCTGCACTTGTGGTATTTGTCCTACTCCTTCACCACCATCCACTCCACCATCTAAGGTACGACCAGTTTCTTGGTGACATTGGTGTCGTCAATGACCGCGTACTCCTTCAGCTCCAGCTGGGGACACAGCGTCACGAGTTGTTCGGACACGTTGTAGCCCGACTCGTCGAACACTTCCACTGTGATCTCGTCATAATCTCGTGCGCTGTGGACAATACGGACTTGTATGCATCTGTAGATCCTTATATGCCACGCTTAATCTTTATATTAGAGACAGCTGACAGACAGGGACACACTAGTATATCTGTATACTTGGGATATGTTCTGTGATATCGTCGTAATCTCGTTCGCTATCAACAGTACACTATTATATACACTTCCAAATACTACCACACGCTTCTAGAACCGGCGATACGAGAGGTACAGTGTTGCCACACTACAGACAATTTCTACCTTCGTTGGCTACAGCTGTACACTTCTAAACTCCCGAAGGGGGTGAATTAAGGTAGGACTGTAAGTGCGCTAGCATTATTATTATTGACACATGTGAGTGAAAGTATTACCAAGATGTAGTCTAATTATTTCGTCTAATTACTTCGTACTATATATTAGTTGTAGTTTTGGTCCAAAAGAATCAGAGGTGCCTTTGGGGTTACGAGTGTCAATGGGCGGCAACGACCACTTAGTATTGGGTTGACCTTTGTTCATTTGTCAGCTATATACAAAAAAGTTATTAGAAGAACAAAACAAAGCTTTCATTCAACGTTTGGACATTTAAGTTTGAAGCCCATAAAGCGTATAATCTAACCTCAGTCAGCCGTATAAACAACCCTCTGTTAAAGCAATCGCTGTCTTCGTCATAGTATGCGCAGTAAGTGAGAGCCATCACTTGGTCAAGGCTCAGGTCCACATGATTTCTCTTGTAATAATACATTATTAACCTAAAAAAACATTAACTCAATTAGTTATATGCTGTATTTTATACAGTCACTTTTAATATGTGAGCATTCCCTGCAGCGCCGCCCAACGGGATCGTACAGGAACTATTTTTATTTATTTATTTTGCAGTTGTCTCAGCTCCATTGTTAATTTTCAAGTCTCCCCCTACTATAAAATTTTGCGATCAGCGCCGAAATGGCGCGGAACAAACCACTCCACCAGCAAAATTTTCTTTCGGTTTCATAGTTTTACGATTTATTTGGGTATAGTCAAAAACAAAATATAGTGAAAAACATTTAAAGAAACTGATATGATATACAGTTAAAATATGCGGCCTGCCGACGTGTAATTCCACTCCGTGAATTTCAATTTAAGACAATATGATAAGATAAGATCGCCTTAAGCGTAACCTTATTTTTTTTAAATCTAAATATCGTTTTGTTTTTATCTGTACACAATAACCATTTCTAAGTTAGTACTTACCATCAAGTGGGATCAAGCCAATCATTCACAGATAATAAGAGTATAATATATTGAAATGTAATTTTGTTTTTAAGGAGACATATTTGATTTTTTTAGTTCCAAGTTTAAATTTTGTGTGAAGTAATTTCTCATTGAGCTCTTAAACAATACGGCGTCTAATTTTGTTAATCAACAAAAATACTATGACGAACCATCGAACAATCGAATCATGAGCGGGGGCAGGTACTCAAGAAGCTTCTTACACCTCAAAGTTTTGTTAAATCGTACGCATGATTCAGTTTCAAAGCTCAATCCACAGTATACAACGATAGGAAGTACAGTGCCATACTTGGAAACTTCGTCGAAGTCATAAACGATAACCCAGAAGGAAGCGCCGTCCACGTGCATTATTGTCGCTTTGTACAAATTTAAATTCAAAATCATTTAATCATATAGGTATTCAGTAAATACACTTATGAACGTAATTTTTTGCTTCTACCACCGTTTCGAAAAGGTGCTTTAACAATGAGGAGAAGAAACGGCGAAAGAAACTCCTCAGCACATCTTTTAAACAACATATGGTAATTACAAAAGTTTAAACCTGTGCGGAACTGGTTTCGACACTAATTTTGTCCAGGCATCCTTGTCATTCAAGTACTCATCTATACTATAATATCCTTTGCCTAGAAGTTGTTTTTATGCGACGCTTAAAAGTTCCTATGGGCAACTCGCATAACGACATAGGAATCTTATTGTAAAAATGAACTCCAAGCCCCACAAAGGAACAGTGAACCTTTTGAAGACGATATGCAGATGTAACCAAATTATGCCTATTTCTTGTTTGATGATTGTGTGTATCACTTTTCTGGTTATACATATTTAAATTTTTTTAATAAATACTAAATTACTGTATATACGTACTGACTAACGGCAGTTATCTAACGGCATCAACGTCTGGGCAGGCAGGTTGCAGCGGTCCGGCGACTGCGACCGAGCGTTTCTTAGGTCTGCAAGAAAATTACTAGGAAGGTTGGTTTTTGTTCTTACACAGTAGATGAGTAGAGCGGACCTCCTGTGCCCTTTTTGCATACCTGTTTTGATAGAGACTATCATCGATTAAAGGCCGATTTCTGTGCATACATATGTATTCATTTGTTTTTTATTGTAGTTTTTTTGTTACATCGAAAGAAGAATAAAAGAAGAAGAATTGAATATATGAATATTGGTTTTCCGCTTTGGGGGCCTAAGCTTCAATTCTGTATGTATATTTAATTTCTTAAAATTATGTATGTAATTTTATCCTGGATTTATTAATATTCTAATAGTTTCTGATAAAAAGCCCAAGGATAGTTGTGGCACAGTTGTGAGTTGCCATGAAAAATAATAAAAAATGTCATACCCAACTTGGCCATAGCAAGATTAGTCTGTGATAAGATATGTATATTCATCTAACTGCTTCATGCAATTCAAGAAACGCTCTTTCAATTCAGATGGATTACAGTTCAGTTGCTCCACAAAAGCTTGAAACTGGAATTTTTATAACAAATTCAATAATTTACTTTGATACAGAAACATGTTGTGGTTAATTAGCTTGATTGGTTTGGTATTAGCGGCATTACTTTAGTTCCAGGTAATGGTACTCGAATCAGAAAAAACAAATCGAATGTGTTAAGTTTTCATTATACCTTCATCTGTAAACTTATAACATTTTTCAAAGCAATTTCACATTTTTTCAAAATATCTTTTATCCTTGCTTCCATTACATGACGTTTATGCATTGCTAGAGTAGCTAAGTCCACGAAACTCCTAGAAAAAAAAATGTATTACAAATTTCCTTACAAAAATTTTACTTACAGAACTAATAAGAATAAGTAAAAAATAAATCACATTGTCAATGTTTATTAAGTGTTATATTTGTTCTGAAATAATAAGGTATCTATCACTGTACTCAGAACACCTCACTATATTTTTTTACTTTCACAAAATTTGATTTGCTTTTATTCTTATTATTCAAACGAAATCGTTTAACTTTGCAAAGTATACAAAATGGGTAGAATAAAGCTGTGGAATATAGATTAGTACCACAGAGTACATAATACATACTATTAATTAGTACAACTTAGTTAGAGATTGCAGCAACCACTACCATAACCGTTCGAGCCAGTGTTGCCAACCCCAAGAAACTAAAAAACAACAGCTCACCACTAAAAAAACAGATGAAAACAGTAGGTAAATTACAAAGAAAACAGTAAGTAAGAAAAGGCAGATTTCATACTTTCCTCACATAATTAAAATAATCATCTAGTTTTATTAATTAGCAGGACTCACATACGTAATATTAATCACAACGCAACAAAAAACAAAAATCAAAGTAAAATTATTTTCTACTTTCTTCTTCTTCCGTAGTTTCTGTCACTTTCCTTTTTAAAATCATACATATTTTTGTTAAATTTCTTCATGTGCTTTTCTGTGGCTTCAAATGAGTAGCAATCGATTATTTCAGATTTGGTGTGTAGTGCTCCATTATTAGTTGTAGTTGATATTCTGTTGCGTAATTTGGTTTTCATAGCTGTAAATAACCTATCCATGGTGGCGCTGTTATGTGGTAGGCATCTTAGCCATCTAGTGTCATTACGTTTTATTACATAGTGGTTATCAAAGCATATTTGAATAGTGTAAATAAGGCGCTGAGCGCTAATTGAAAAACAGTAAAAATTAGGAATGAAACGGAAAACAAGGGCATCAATGTGAAAACAGCAAATCTATTGTTAAAACCATAAAGTTAATATACTAGTAAGTTAAAACAGTAGGGTTGGTAACACTGATACGAGCACACAGATGAAAATTACAAAAATACCTTTATGTGTATTTGTCAGTTTTGCTACATACACAAGTAGGTATTGTGACAAATATTCAGGATAGCACGGTATATAACTAAGTAGATACATTTAACAGTCATACACTAGTTAGAGATGTAAGATTATAAAGACGAGACATTCACTTACATTTTAATCATTATAACGTACATTACGTACTGATATCAGATGTCAAGCCCAGATGGCGCTACGCCAATTCAAATGCAGGCTAGTATCTCTATTTCTCCTTTTATTATTCCAACATGCTATAAGTGCACTCATTTTGGGCTCCATTACTGTTTTATCACGACAATTATTGTTTTATAAACTGATTATTATATATTTATTTTAACTAAAGCTATTTATACAAAATTTGAAATATGATATTTTTTATTTGATTGTAATTAAAAGTTCATTTTTATTTTTATCTTAATGCTTATAGAAATGTCGTTTAATTCTAATTTTACGTTATTATACCTTCCATGCTGTGTTTTATTGTAGTGATTAATCATATATCATTTTTATTTCATTAGTTAACATAATGTTGTGTGTATTCATATTAAATGTATATATCATGTACCTATTCATATTTATTTATATCACAATATATCTAAATATACAATCAATGATTTTTCTCACTTCATGAAAATTGACTTGCAGAGAATGCTTCTAACGTTAAGTCCACCTTGTATGATACAAAAGTTTAAATAAATAAATGTTGATGTTGTTCACTTATTTGTATCTTATGTTCAATATTTTTTGGAAATTGTAATGTAGGTAGGCTTTGTTAACAAATATCGAAATCAAAACATATTTATTTGGAATTTTTGTATGTCAGTCTGTCTGACCGCGTATCACATTAAAACCATTAAACAGTATTGAATTGGATGATACTTAACATATCTTAACTTATATTATTTGTTTCCGCGGAACAGGAAATGAAAATTTATATTTACATTCTATTAACAGGGCAATAAATAAAATATAGACTGCCTGGCTGCAGTTATTATAAAAAAATTATATCTTTGTAATTGATAGAACTAACAGTCCATTTCTAATACGGGTGCTATTTTTAAACATAAGGCGTAGATTATCTGAAGTGAAGCGAGGGTAGGTAAATAGTTAATTACAATGATCAATACATCCATTTTAATTAACCAGAAATAAATCAATTAATTAGTCCATCATATCATTCTGTAACATTTGTAGTAACAGTTTCGCTAATTTATTATTTTAATTTTTATCATCATTAAATCATGGCGTTAACGTTAATGTTGTACAAACGTTTGGACCATATCGTACGTAGAAAAACATAGCGTTTTCATTTTATTGCTTTAATGGAATAATTGAAGATTTTATATCTATTGTTTTAATGAAATCCAATGTTACCTAAATTAACATTAAATTTCCTTAATCGTAGAATATACGTGGATATAGATTTTATATTTAAATAACGACATTCCTGACAAAACTACCTTAATAATTTGTTCTGGTCTGTGATCTTCCATCGATAATCTGTATCAATCAAGAGTCTGTATCTTTTTACCGCGCCTCCCCAATCCCTTTATCGGCTATATTCTTTCTTTCTCTTCCTTCGAAATATCGCTCACGGTATTAACGTGTGTACACCGTGTGTGTTATTACGATCGTGTGTAAATCGAGCCAGGCGGGACGTTTAACTTAATTTGAGGTAATATTCCTGGACAGATAGTTACGTTGATCGATGTTAATAGCTTTTATTGATATATTCTAGGTGTTTCATAGTTTACTGGTACCCGATTAGATGGTTAGTGGTAGTTAGACGTCTTAAATTATGTTAATATCTCCATTTGATGCCGTCGTGAGGATCTAAATTGTAGGTTTTTGTGCATTTTGAATTATTCGATAACTTCTAGACTTTTACTAGTATTTTTAGTGGTAAAGGAATTGGACCGTTGTATATTGCGTTTTTCATTCTGTCACTGTTGCCAGCTGATGGTTCAGATTTGAAAAGTTAGGTTATTGGGTGAGGTTAGGAAGTAAAATTAGTGTTTACTGCAATGCGTGAATGTTCAATTGCTGACCCCACATTTTAAATTCGTGATTAGTATTTTTAATATACAGTCTCGTCGTGAACAGGTAAAAGTGTTGTTTTATGCGTTTTTGTAATGGTAACACGCCACACCCGTATGGTTATGGATATACTTTGGTTCGTTGGCTTTAATATAAATTTGTTTGCGTTTTGGATACCCTGTAAATTGTTATAAAAGTAACAATGACTGCAGGGAATTTCATTGATATGCAGGCAATTAAGGACTCATGTGGCGATCAAGTGTTTTAAACTTGACTTAATAAATCTTTAGTTTGGAAACAAAGTTTAACTACTTCATTGTTATTAAGTGTGTATGACTAGTTCATTTTAATTGTAATTATATAAAGTGTATATTGCATGTACTTGATTATTGCAATTATCTGTTGCTTATATTTATGTATATTGAGTTACAATAGTTTTGAGGAACATAATGTGTCCAAATATTACATATTTTCTGTTTTATGTTGCTTTAATAGTACACCATATTCATTATTATGTTATAATCCTTTCATAGAATCCATCATCAAACAACACAATTATATTTAATTCAGGTTAAATTTTATTATGGGGTTTAAGGTGTTATGTACTTTGCTACAGAAATAGCAATATTAGTTATTATTTATTTAAAACTTTAAAGACCACAAAAACAAATGAGGTACATTTTGGCGAGCTTAATGCTTAAAGCATTCTCTACCAGCTAACTATTAGGCCAAACAGATATTCACGAGGAGCGGTATTATGCTATAGTTTTAAAATGTATGGAGAAAGTATTAATACGCAATATTCCTAAAATTATAAATAAGAATATGTAGATTTATACATAGGTATACATACATATAATATATAAATATATATATATATAAATGAACTATATAATATGTATATATATTCATAATAATATAATAAAATGATATATGTAATATAAAATAAATATATATATAAATTTAGAGGATGTGATGTCTATTGAAAGCATTGGTCAATCAGGGACGCTTGTAACCTTTTCTTAAAGCTGAACTTAGTTCCCGACTTCTGAAGTTCTTCAGGAAGAGCATTCCAAGAGCGGATAGCCTGAACTGTAAATGAATTTGACACAAAACTAGATCGATGCAGCGGGATAGAGAGAACATGAGACTCAGCAGAGCGAAGCTATTGATCATGGGAAGAGTGTAAATAGTTGAATTTAGAATTTAAATAATCAGGAGAATGACTATCAAAGAGAATGGAAAATAGTGTACAGAGTAACCTAACTTGCAGTCGCTGGCTGATAGGAAGCCATTTAAGCTTAGAACGATAGAAAGAAATGCGATCAAACTTGCTCAAACAGAAGACAAAGCGAACGGCATTATTTATGAGGTGATCCAGTTTGTCCAGTAGAGCTATTTTATTATTAGAGATATTACATCTTTATTACTAATATTTTATTCACCATGTCGAAGCATAGAACAAAGTGATTTAGGTCTTACCAAATATTATTATCTACTCTAGCTTGAAATTGAAATATTTTTAAACTAAACAAAATTAAACTAAAAAAAGGAAGATAAAATTTATTTCTAATTACTAAATTGATATTCTGGTTATTTAGTTGATTTTTTCTGGTGGTGTTATTGATTGTATGTACACATGCTCTAATCATGTTGATGCTTATTAAAATGTTGCATAATTACTTATTACAAAATTCATGACTAACATTAAAGTTGAATCATTAAATTATTCTTGACAATAATAAATTTGCATAATTTACATTCAGTACCTGTACAGATGAGATACAGATAATCTTTGTCATAATGATTATCAATATTTTAAATTTAGTTTGTACTTGTAAGTAACAATTATAAGAACATTGATATTATATAGTAAGTTACATTAGCTAATAAAAATAACAGGTTCTGTAAATTATAATTTCCATTGCTCTGGATTCTAAAATCTTATATATGATGTGATAAAATTATACATAACCATATTTCAGTGTGTTAAGTAGAATCTTAGCATAATTGATAAATTTAAGGCAGGAAAATTTAAATTGATTGGCAGCAAATTTGACATTGCAATCAAATGGTACCACTTTCACATAGATATTTCTGCTAAGATCCACAACTGAGTGAGCATGGTTGCTTACTAATATTAATTGTATTTCACAAGGTTAAAAAGTCTTACTTTGTTGGAGTTAGATCACCAATTTGTTAGCAGCAGTCAAATTAATGCCAGATAGGCTGGATATTTATTGCTACTTTTACTATGATAAAACACATAAAATTGTCTGGATTGTAAAGTATTACATTAAAACAATCTATACCAGAAAATGGGTGGAACATTTTCACAACATTTGAATTTTTTTTTTCAATACAGTAAAGGTAATTTCAGAATGACTACTCAATTGTTTCTAAATACTGGCATAAGTTACTATTTTTATAAGATGAAAAAATTAATTTAAATTTGACATCTGTCAGTTGTAAATATTTTTCCATACAACACAATAACATTGTAAATATTATTCCATACAACACAATAAAAAATTCAGCTATATCTGCAGCAAGAAAAATATACCAAAAAAAGTTGTAACATATCACAGAAGACATTCATTGTTGTAAGTATAGACATACAAATTAATTTTGTTTTAAATTTATAATATGCTTTAAGGTTAACTATATGCTTTGAGATTTTCAAAACTTAGCTCTTTAATTGTTACTTTGTTGCAAATCTTTGGATTTATTCCTGTAAATAATTGTTGCTGTCTTTGTTGTTGATACATAAGAGCATGATAGAAAAAAAATTCAAGTGTAAAATGCCAATTTAATACCCAGAATAATGTAGGTTCTACATAACTATTTTAATTAGGAGATTAAAATTAATGAGAATGGACATAGTACTTTGAAGTAAAAAGATTCATTTTCATTTCCCAGTAATGCCATCTAGATTTGAAATACAACATTGTAACGTTAATATACAAAATGCATTTTAATATAAATGAAAGCAATGTTCTGTTGTTTTTCCATAATATAATTTGAGCACTGCATACTTATCTTTTTCAAATTCAGTTTCTATATTATTAATTATAAAAGTAGTTCCTGTAGAATAGAATTTAATTAATAATTATACTAAGTATTAAGAAACATTAATTTATCATTGGATTAATTGCCACTGAGTGATTAAAGGTTTAAAATAAATGCTGTGTTCCAGTACATTGCTCATTAAAGTATGTTTATCGAAAACATGACACAAACTCATTATAGTTGATAGTATCAGGCATTATTTTGCAGAAATTCATTGTTATTAAATTAGTATTAATTTACTTTGCAACAATCCACAAGCATAATGTATGATGGTATATACTTCTATACATGCATGAAACCTCCCTCCCTCCCACAAAGTACTTTTATGATAATTGCATATTTACCTACTTATTGCCGATAAAAAACTAGATTTCCAAAATGTCTAAGGCTGACAAGCTCATAGCATGCCAAAACGAAAGATATAAGAATAAACTAAAAGCGTTGGCTAATTACAACAAAACACCTAAAGCTCGATTTTCGAACAACTATTTAGAAACAAGGTTAGAAAGTCTAGAAAAGACTTGACAAGCGTTTGTCACCACTCACGATGAAATTGTAGGTTTTTTCGATGATACGAACAGGGATGATATAGCTTATTTTAAAGAAAACACTTATTTTGATTGCGAGGAATCTTACATTAATTATAAGAGTGACTTAAAGTCAAAGTTGTCTGAACTTACGGTATTACAATCAACTGCCCAAAAAACACAAAAATCCTTATCACATATTACAGAGCTGAAGCTGCCTAGTATAAATATTCCTACATTTTCAGGAAGGTATTTAGATTGGCCCTCATTTCATGACATTTATGAATCTTTGATACACAAAAATACCCGTTTAGATGATGTACAAAAATTACATTATTTAAAAACAAGTTTGAGTGGCGAGGCCGAGCTTCTTTTAAAGAATATTCATGTCACAATTCAAAATTATTCACAAGCATGGGAGATTCTTAAGAAAAGGTATAACAACAAGAGTTATATTGCTAACTCCATATTCAAGAACTTGTTTTCTATAAAGAAAATAAACAGTGAATCTGAGCAAAATATAAAACAGCTTTTTGACACTATAACTGAATGTTTAGGGTCTTTAAAGAACTTAGGGTTACCTACGGAGTCATGGGATGCCATCATGGTGTATTATTCTGTTTCTAAATTAGATAATGAAAGTCACAGGTTAAGGGAACAACATATTGCATCTGGGTCAAATGAACTACCAACTTTAAAGGAATTAAATGTCAGACTGAATCAGTCTACTTAACATTCAAGCTATTATTATTTTGTGTGATGATGTATATGGCAATGAATTTTATTTTTGCTTATACATTGAATACTTTGTTTGTATAAAAATAATTGCAAATAAGAAACACTAAGAATAGTAATAATGTACAAATAAAATGCTTATTTGTTAGAATATTGCTTCCAGCAGACTTAAGATTTATATGAATATTAATTTAATTTTATATTAGTGGCCTTAAAAAAATACAATGTTTAATATTTCCGTCCTCACGCAAGGGCCTTAACGCTATATCAATAATCGTGCAAATTTTTATAGCAGGTATACTCGCCGATGTTATATATATGACACGATTTGTACACAACAGAAAACCCGATTTCAGGTTTAGCGAGCATGGTCTGTCTGCGAGTGCCTCAGAGGGACTGGTGATGCTTGGGTAGGGTGGCTCTCGTTATCTCATAATGTATTAAATTTCATAACATAGAGGCAAGAACATTATTCTTGTCTACTGTAGGTTTCGCACTATGCAGCTATGTAGTTTGAAGCTACTGTGTGAATCACTTTTTGTTATAGCCTAGCATGAGATACACGTATATAGTATACCCTTAAAAACGCTATGGCTCTATCGAATGTTGGGGTTTTTCAGTAGTTTTCATACACAATGAGCTTGCGAAATGGCCCTTCACGCAAGTAACTCGAGAGCTAACAACTCACGAGGTGAAACAATGGAGGCTTTGTGTCAGCTCGCGCGCATGGAAGCTAACTTGTTCGCTCACCCCTCCCCCATGACATGTTTACAGCGTCCTCTCTTTCGCAATGACATGTTAATAAAGTTGTTGGTGCCTCCATCGTCCCGCCCTATTGTGTACTGCGTATTGAACTTGAAAGATTGGATTGGGTAGGGTTGATGTAAGCTTTTGTAGTGTGGTGCAGTCGATGATTTTGTTGGAATTTGTTTGGTTCATCATATAATGTGATTTTTATTAGAAAGAGGAGTGATTAAAGCGTATCGATTAATTTTGAATGTTTTTGCTGAAATTATTTTTTAAGAACTAGCATATAACGAAATATTTTATCTTTTTAGGTCCATTTAGTTTTTATCCATCTTGTATTTGAATAAATAGGTTTAAATGTAGATGTTTGACTCGAACTTTATTAGGATATGTTCTTAAGTTAGCACTACAGAAATTTAAAAATATTTTTGTATAAAACTTTGCTTGTTTTTTAATAAAATGATACTAATAATAAAATCATCAGGATCTTGTATATACATTCATGAATTTGAAAAATTCGTATTTGTTGGTAACACATTTGATCAAAAGGTATCGGTCGATCTATTCAGGTAGTCTATTATAGCGAAGATATCATAAAAATAAAATTATAGAGGTAGTATAACTTTGTTCCAAAAGTGATTGTAGTAAAATTGATTTACGATTGTTGTTGCCACGATAATTAGTCAGAACGTATTCCAAGGAGCGTGTATAAACAGAAGTATGGGCAGGTAGCTGTATCCATTTTACCTGTGGAGGAAAGCGGGAGATAAGAAATAAGTTTTGTCTGCTTACTCCTGTGAATGTGTGTCCTTAAAGTTATTTATTTATATTGTACTTTTTGTTATGTCAACACCAATAATGACATGTTTAGATTAGGCATTTTAGACAAATTTTTAATGTTAGGTTTTCAGATCTGCTCATGTTTTTGGTTTAGGAAAATATTGTTCATATCAGGAACAATTTAAAAGTTTGAAATAAAGAGATCGTGAAAGCAGGCTTTCAATCTGTTTCGATTTCAGCATTGTTCATCGCACCACAATGGCGTCGCCGTACAAATCGACAAGCATTACGAACTGTCAGTGTTGTGTCAGGAGCGCTTAATTAATATGGGAACGCTCCAACTTGTGATTGGCATTCAAATGAAAAGATGGAGTGTTGCCGTGACGTTGCGAGTTTGCGTTCACATTTGTATTATATTTCTTAAATATTATTATTGACATCAGGAATGACAGTAACTGGTTAAGACCAATAAAGCCTTTGATATCTACGAGTACAACTAACCTCAAATTTAACTAGCGCTTTGTTTGAAGTTGGATACATATATTGTGATTTTTCAAAGGTCTTAATGTGTGAGTTGCTGGTCTTTATCCCTACTTCGCGATAGCGTGCGGTCGTGGTCTTGATGATGATGACAGTTTCAGAACCTTCTCAATCCTCTTTCTCCTCACGACTGCCCTCTTTCTATTTGTGCCGTATTAATTAGACCATTTTCGTTGATTTCAGATAGCAAGACTCCAAAATGCAAATTTTTGTGAAGACCCTAACGGGAAAGACAATCACCCTCGAGGTAGAAGCCTCTGACACTATCGAAAATGTGAAGGCTAAGATCCAAGACAAGGAGGGTATTCCTCCTGACCAGCAGCGTCTGATATTCGCTGGCAAGCAGCTGGAAGATGGTCGCACTCTTTCCGACTACAATATCCAGAAGGAATCTACCCTTCACTTGGTGCTACGTCTTCGTGGCGGTACCATCGAGCCATCTCTCCGTATTCTGGCGATGAAGTACAACTGTGACAAAATGATCTGCCGCAAGTGTTACGCTCGTCTCCACCCTCGTGCCACTAACTGCCGTAAAACCAAATGTGGACACACCAACAACCTCCGCCCCAAGAAGAAGCTTAAGGATTAGATTAATAATGTTATTATTACCATCTCAAATTCATGTGTTACATTTGAATAAAAACTTGGGTTCGAAAGTATTCTTTTAGTTTATCAGCCCTATAAACACTACATAAAGTATGAAACACTGTCTCCGCTGTGTGAATGCCATAATCCAAAAGCGACTTGGAGTTTTCCCGCGATTTTTACCAGCAAATAAGGTTGTGGTTTAGTAAAGGTTAGTTTATGGAAATAATTTTGTCAAGCTGTTAATTGTGAAGAAGTTTGAAAAAAAATTGCAATAATTGTTTTTGATACGGGTGTAATTTGTAAATGCAAAGAATATTTCTTTACGCGAAACTAAGGCGGTTATTAGTTTTTTCTAGTAATAATTGCCAGGAAGCGTCATGATATTATTTTACCAGAATCAATGCCATAAAAGCGGTCAGCTTTGGGTAAATATAAACTACTTGTTCATAAAATAATAATTTATTTAACTACAATTTTCGGGCGTTTTCTTATGATCTTATATTACGAATTCATCTTGAGCACTGCCTAAGGTGAATATTATCCGACCCTGTATCTAGAACGAGGTTACTCGGGTCGCTCTGCAACAGTGTTTCTCCAAATCTTTATGCACGCTTGTAACTTTTACTCAAATAATACGACCCCTACATAAATTTACCTAACTACCTACATAGGTTTTATCAGTAAATTTTCATAAAACTGTTAAATATTTAACACTATAGAAACAATAAAATGTCTTGGATATTAGCGAAATCAACTAATGTAACCAACCATATGAGAACAGAAAACTTGGTTCATTGATGCATATCAAACATCTTCGTCACAGAAATCTTACGAGCGTATTCCTATAATTGGGTCGTAAGTGAACGAACAACAGCCAACGAGCAGATCGTTCTCACGAACGACTTACTCAAACAGCTTTAATTTGACTTTAATGATCTGTTCGCGTGGGCGCGCTTGTGGGGTGATTGTCGAAGGTATGTTGAATGACCGATTCCAAAAAATTATTCAAATTGATTTTAATAAACGAGACATATATGAAAATTACAAAGTACGTGCGGGCGGCTGTTGCGAGTGCCCCGATAAATCTGCCGTTGAGATCAACGCTGTGGGCATGTGTGAGTGTGGCGCGTACAGACATCGGCGGTGCGCACACACATGCTAGGCGTTAACATGTTGCGGCCCCAGGAACGTCGGTGTGGACCATCAATGGAAGCGGGCACAGTCGGTTGAAGGCTCGACGCAGGGACCCCGAAGCGGTGAGCACGTCGGCCACGCGGGTCACGTTGTCGGAGCCGGGATACAGGCGCATCACGCGTCCCAGTAGCCAGCGGTTGGGAGGCAGCCGGTCATCTATAACCACTACCATTTCTCCGAGTTGCAGTTGCCCTCTAGGCGTTTTCCATTTATGACGTTGCTGCAACTCTGAAATATATTCTTTGTAATATCGAACCCAGAAGTGAGATTTAAGCTGCTGGGTTCGCATGTAACGTGACATGGTAGGTATGTTCGCAGGGTCAGCGACCTGAGGAGAAGGTAGCACTGTTAATGTTCTTCCAATAAGAAAGTGAGACGCAGTGAGAGCTGTCAAGTCGGATGGGTCGGAAGTTAAGGGAGTAAGAGGCCTAGAGTTTAAGATTGCCTCGATTTGTGTAAGAACTGTTGTCATTTCCTCGTATGTTAAGTTAGCTAACGAGAGAACTCTTTTCAAGTGATGCTTAACCGATTTTACGGAACCCTCAGCAAGACCATTAAAATGGGGGCTATAAGCCGGTGAAAATTTAAAATTTATTGAAAGACTTGACGCTTCAGAGCTGATGTAAGGTGAGTTTGATTTTAAGAATTTAGACAAATCATTGCACGCGCCCTTAAAACAGGTACCATTATCTGAATAAATGTTTACAGGCTTACCTCTGCGCGCAACGAACCTGCTTAAAGCAGCAAGAAAGGTTGTGCTACTTAAGTCGGTAACAAGTTCTATATGTACTGTCTTTATTGCCAGACACACAAATATGTATAGGTAGGATTTAATTAATGTGCTCCCCTACCCTTTCGGTTCA
Organism: Megathymus violae; assembly: GCA_003671415.1. Lineage (NCBI taxonomy): Eukaryota > Metazoa > Arthropoda > Insecta > Lepidoptera > Hesperiidae > Megathymus > Megathymus violae. Next base: position 846,710 of record PDGT01000021.1, read on the forward strand.
GTATCAAGACTGGTCCTGCGTAGTCTACGGCAGTATTATAAAATGAATAGTCAGCGTGAAGACGATGCTCAGGAAGGTTGCCCATTATGGGTTGGCGTCTTTTTCCTGAAAAAGGCACCATTTCACGCACGCTTGGACAATCTTTCTGGCTAGGTTTCTACCATTTAATACCCAAATTTTGTGCCGCAATATAGAAAGTAAGGTCTACGGTCCTACATGCATCAGTATTCTATGGTACATATATATGTATATAGTATATGTATATAGCATAAATATTAAAGTAGCAAGGTGGTGACGTGAGTCAAGAAGTATGGGATGCTTTGTGTCGTAGTCGTAAAATGAATTAACGAGTCTACCACCTACTCTGATTAAAGCGTCATCAGTGTTGAAAAACGGGTTCAGATTACTCAATCTATTTTGACTAGATAATTGTTTACTGTTTTTGAGCAACTTGTACTCCTTTTCAAACGATCAATTTGATCTAGTTTGCAAAGAGAATTCATTGAAGAGTTTAATTCTGATAGTGGTAAGTGACCCGTACGTTTGTTCTCGGGGTTAAAATAGTTATGAATGAACCGATGTACATAGGTTATCACGCGTTGTAATTTACTGAGATCAGAGAAACGTTTTATGAAATCAGAAAAACATGTAACGTGGTCGGTCAGATCAGTGTTTAAACGACATTGAACTTTGAACTCTGGTAAGTCAATGTCCTTTATGTGAGATGGCTGCTTAGGCCAGCACGACTCATTCTGTAAAAGAAAGGGTGGTCCCGACCATCACAAATCACAATGCTCTAACTGGTCAGCGTCGGACCCACGTGACCCGATGTCAGCTGGGTTAAGTTTAGTAGGCACGTAGCGCCATGTGCTGGGCTTAGAGCTCTCAGCGATTTCACTAACCCTGTTAAAGACGAATGGCTTAAGTAAGTGTGCCTTTGGTGATTGTATCCAACCAAGGACAATAATGGAATCGCTCCAGTATATACAATGATTTATATGTAATCTTAGTGACGATTTAACTTTATCCGTTAGGCGGACAGCGAGGAGTGCACCGGAGAGCTCTAAACGAGGCACTTTCGTTGGCTTTAAGTCAGCTACTCGGCTCTTCGCAGCCACTAGATGAACAGACACACTATTATATGGAATACATAGGGTATAAGTGCACGCCGAATATGCCTGAGTCGATGAGTCACTAAAGGAATGAATTTCAATAGATATGGCTCATCACAAAGGATATATCTAGGTATTCTTAAGTTTTTTTATGTAAGTTAATGATTTAATGAACCTCTGCCACATTATGTCAACCTCCATGGGAACGGCTTCATCCCAAGTTAATTTCGATGCCCATAATTTTTGTAATATTATTTTAGCTAGTAGTATACATGGATTAATTAACCCAAAGGGATCGAATATCTGTGACATGGTTGACAAAATGATGCGTTTACTAATAATGGGTTTGGTTTCATCAACATTGACTGAAAACAGCAGTGAGTCCTCTTTACAAGCCCACAATAATCCTAATGTTTTAGCGTACTCCTTGTAATATGAGTGAAGTAATTCGTCGCTGCTGCTTTCACAAACGATTTGACTGACAATGCGTGCACTGTTTGAACACCATTTACGTAGATGAAACTGACCACTTTCTAACTGTTCGCTTACGCCTTTACATATATCTACCAGTTGGGTTTCAGTGGCTGCTCCTGTAATTAGGTCATCAAGGTAGAAATCATGAAGAATGACTTCAGCTATGGTTTTGTATGGACAATCGTTACCTAGCTGCGTCAAGCATCTTGTCGCAAGATAAGGTGCAGATGTTGTACCGTAAGTGACGGTTTTTAGTTTATATTGCTTTAATTGTTCGTGCGGTTCAAAACGCCATAAAATTTGCTGTAACGATTGCTGAGACTCACTAACTCTTACCATTCGGTACATTTTCTCAACATCAGCAGTAACGACATACTTGTGTTGACGTGATCGGATCAAAATACTTATTAAGTCATCTTGAACAGTCGGGCCTACCATTTGTATTTGATTATAGGAGACACCAGATGTCGTCATTGCTGAGGCATCAAAGACCACACGTAACTTGGTAGTTAAACTAGAGTCTCGTAGGACGCCGTGATGCGGTAGTATGTAAATATAATCATCACCTTCTGAATTATCATTTAATGACATATGATTTAAGGTAATGTACTCTTTCATGAAATTACAATACTGTTCTTTGAATCGTGGTTCACGTTTCAACCTACGCTCTAAAGAAAGGAATCTGGACAAAGCTTGTTCATAATCCCCCAGTTTTTGGGGTGATTGCTCTAATGTAATTGTGACTTCAAATCTCCCATCTGACAAACGAGTTGTGTTGGTGACAAAGCTTTGTTCACAGTCTTTCTCTTCTTTAGATATTTGTTTACGAGAGGCGACTGTTTCTAACTCAATAAACTTCGATGACTGATTATGTAATTGGTCGTCACTCTCTGGTAATATTATATGATTGCAATGGACTGTTTTAATCTCGGTTTGTATTTGTATTGGGCCGGATATCTACCACTCTAACTTTGTTTTAGTTAATACTGGTTTGTTTTTTCCCAACGATATGTTTTGGGGACATAGAACTGTCCAAAATATATCAGCTCCAAGGAGCATATCCACTTGGGGAGGTGAATGGAAAGTGGGATCAGCCAATGTTGTGCCTTGCGGTAAATTAAGTGACAAGTAGTCTACCTGTGTAATAGGTAGTAACTGAGTAATGCGAGGAACGACGTAATAGTTTACGTCCTCGGTGTATGGATTAATTAGAGACGATATAAGGACGTCACAACGCTTCGATAAGTAGGATGATTGAAAGTTCAATCCTTCCACAACGGTCGAGGTTGCAGAAGTAGGTAAGTTAAGTTTAGAACATAAGCTTTCAGTTATAAAGCTGGATGTGCTGCCGTTGTCTAACAAGGCACGCACTGTATGATTTTTACCGCTATTATCTGTTACCCGAAGTAAGGCTGTGGATAACAGTATACAATTATTGTGAATAGCTGATAACGTAATGTCCTGAGAAGGACTAATAGATTGTGCTTGAGTTGCAGTCTGCGGTGCAGTATGTAATATGACATCATCACTAGAGCGGAGCTCCTGAGATATTGGAGCATGTTCATGCAACAGGCTGTTATGTGGCTTGTTGCAGAAGCGACATGAACCTAACTTGCAAGCATTGACAGCATGTCCCTGACGTAAACAGTTCAAACATAATTTAAGCGCCTTTGCCTTTTCAATTCTTGTTTGTAAAGAAAGTGATTTAAATTTTTGACAGACATAAGTCTTGTGATTGTTTTTACAATATGGACATATACATAATTTCGAGAGGGAGGTGAATATGAGTTCGCTATGAAAGATTTTTGACGGACGTGTGTAATATCATTAGACCTTCGTTTTTTATTAGCCTCCTCCATTGTTTCCAACAAATCAGCACGATCACTGATGTAATAGGAAGTAACCTACGCTACTTTTATTTGTACTAAATAACTATTTTTGTTAAATTCCACGCGGACGAAGTCGCGGGCACAGCTAGCCTGTAATATAATTAACAACTGAATTGGTACAATCTGGTGTAACCTTGTAGTTAAGGATAATCTATGGTTTTTTAAGTGCAATTAATTGAAGCTTACATCCAAGTATCATGTAGGAATTGATATTGTTACGAAGCTTCTCGAAGTCGGCAGACTTGCGAAGTCTCTAGAAGGGTGGCCGACCGTTACGGTGAGGCAAACAATAGAGGCAATAAAAGAGAAACCCAGGTAGTAATAAAAACTACCTGGGTCACTCCAGGCCAATCTGGCCCGTATGCCTCAGGTAAAAGGGGCGAGATTAGCATAGATGAGGGCCGAAATGGGGTTGGTTACCTGACCCGCTATTGTTATGTCGATTTCCGGGAATTCCTGTTGTTGTTGTTGTTTACTACAACGAAGGGCGTGGAAGGATCTGGAAGCCCGGAAATCGATATAAATAGCGGGCAGGGTCGGCCACAAGGCATTCGGTCTCCGGATACGAAGTGAAGAGTTCTCTCCCTACGAAGCGAATACCTGCGATCTACGAGTGTAACTGTGATTGTGAAGTAAAATAAAGTCTCTGCGGAACTATTGTGGTATTTTTACGAGCCTACGGATCCTGACACGTAACAATATCAAACTTTAAAAGAAAATAACTTATGTAATATTCAAATTAGTTTCTTTAAAATATTCTTGAATGTAATCAACTTCGTTAAACAAAGTGTATGGCTTGAACCGGATCTAATATAAAATTATTCTTTGTATATAATACCATATCAATACTGATTAGATTTCACTTATCATATGAGTTATTTCAATAAAGCGAGATCTGAGTCAGAGGTAGCATTATTTCCTTTTCTGGGTATCGTCCATAATTGTAGTAGCTATGGCGGACTGAGGAAGATACCTGTTCTCAGTTTGGTAGTAGTTCTTTATGTCGGAACCACACTTCGTTATGTTTTATTTGTTATGCGGCTTCGCTATATTCACCCAAATATTTGTCATTTGTGCGAACACCAAATATGCCATCCATTGTAGGTGCCGGCGTGACAAACATGCCAAATATATGTCGCGTGTTTGGCTTTTGGACAAACAAAATGAACGTGTTGATTGTGGCTGACATTTATTTTTACTTAAATGCAGCTTACCAATACCTATAATATTGTGTAAGTACAAAGTTACTAAATGAATGAGTTCAAAGGAATAAGTGAACGAAGTGTGGGCAGTCGACACACATATTCGGCTTATTCATGTTCTTTGAAGTGTGTTAAAAAGCCGACAAGTGGACGGATAAGCGTATTTGCTATTCACGCTTATGCGTACGAATAGACCAAATATAGACGAATGAGCCCTCCACACTTCGCCGTATTTGGCCCAATAACGTGCATAGCAACGAAGTGTGGTACCGCCTTTAGCTTCATATTCATATCCTTATTTATACACACAGAACTGTCTTTTACACATATATGACATTCCCTTAATTAAGATAATTATATGTACATCTTTATAAGGTCTAGGATTTTAATGGTTGAATCACTCCTAATAAATCATTGAAATCAACAATCCCAAATTAAAATTTGTGTAAAATATTTTATCTAAATTATTTTTTTTCTTAACTACGAAATTAGAGAGATGTCAAAAGAAAATTCTTATGATGTATGTATAAAGAACAGATTAATATTAAATGATCAGACACACGCGGCTCAGGCACCGGGGGGTGCTACCAAATGTCATCAATCAGCGTTAGATTCGATGGAGAGGCGTGCAGAGGCTCATTGGTGACCCAGATTTGTTGCAGCCTTGAGCACAGGCGCAGGGTTGCCAGCCTCTCGGTCTTCTAGAGGGTACATTTTGAAGAGTGTGAGCAGTTAGAAATAATTCCCTCATCGCCGGTCTTCCATCGAACAACTCGACATACGGCGGGTATCCATCCTTAGTGAACGTACTACCTACTACGGACAGCGCGGTGCGCACTGCAAATAACTTGCCCACATCGGTGTTCCCGCCTTCATACAATGTGGGAGTTTTCCAAGAGGAGAGTGAATAGGCTTTAATATGTTAGTGCGTTCAACATCTTAGGCTTCATCAGCACTTTCCATCAGGTGGGATTGTTGTCAAGCATTAACTTATTCTATGTAAAAAAAAATGCATTCATACACAAACAGACCATCATTTATTTTTTCTATCCTATCAGTGTGTTTTTATAGGGGCAGCAGAAACCTGAACAAAATTATTTCATTTCATTTTGTTCCATAGAAAATTTATTGTCAACTGTGCTATGGGACCGTCAAATAATTATGTTTATCTGCAGAGTTGAAGGACGAATTCAAATATAAGACAAGACGTGTTTCGCCGACTTCCAGTATCACTATGTAACATTTGAATGGTACAAGAGAAATGTACAGATTAATTTCTGTAACTATTGTATCTATTAAATATTATAAGACGTTTTAAAAGGATGAATTTTTGTAAGGACAACAGGGTATTTAAGGCACAGTATACGATAAAATATTATTGGTTGAATGGATTGTAAACAATTGAATGAAATAAGTTTCTAGTGTAAAATACTATTTATTTGCATTTTTAACACTTACTAAAATAAATTATAAACCAACACGTAGCTTTCTGTGCCAACTTACTAACAATTATACACGTTAATCAAAATGCGACGTCTACCTTCCTGTCCTACATGCGACTTCGAAACATCAACCATGTTTTAAACAATAGTAATAAATAAAACAAAGATTGCAGTCTGCATTCGATTATTAATCAAGGACTGGATAGGATTTAAAAATTCAGGTCCTTGTATGTTAAAATTTGCTTTGGTTTTTATTTGCATAATTAGTTAATAAAATACTAGAAGTTACCGTGTGTCATAGATCAAGATAATTTACATATCACGTCATTTTTACATATTACGCAGGCGGGAACTAACCCGCATAGTTCTTTCCATTTTCAAAATATATAGAGTCAATGGGGACTCGCTGCACGCGGTCAGTAAAGTAAACGTAGTCTAGTTGCAATGAAAAACGATCGAATATTGCTTTTTGTGAAGGACAAGCATCCATAGTATGCTACTTATAGTAGTGTATTAATTACTCCATAGCAATATGTATTGGTTTAGTGTTCCCGACAATAAACGCTCATATGAATACATACATCATGAATACAGTCAACGGCGAAAAGGCCTTTTCTAAGTTAGTGCGCTTCACCATCTAAGGTTACATCGCCACTTATCACCAGGTGAGATTGTAGTCTCCAGCATTGACTTATAATATGTAAAACGGCATCCTAAGTCAATCTGACAATTCAAGTTCACGTGTTTCTCCGAAAAGATTATTTAATTAGGGTGAATTAAATCATTTTATTACCGTTAAGTTAATAATAATACTAAATATATTATTATCACACCGCGGTATCGGCTCAGTTTAATCTGTGAGATTACAGGATCACAGACAGTGTAGGAACTTCTCCCCTGGGGCCGCACTTGCACATTGCGGAGCTCGTTCTGCACTGGTCGCTCGAAAGAGCCACACGGCAGAATTACATATTTTGTAACATTTTATGCAGTCCTAGAAAACCTTCCACTCTCACATGTAACGCTCAACCGAGGGCCGGTGGGATAAATGTTCACATTCTAAACCTGCCGATTACATTTAAATAATCTTATTAATTGACTATTGCAAAACATAAAAGTAGCACAGCACAAAAAATTACAATATTAATTTGTAATAACAATATATCTCGATCACAAATTCTAATCACTTGCTTACACAACTATGCGCATAGAGAGACAATCAAAACATTTTTGTTTGTACCGTTCCTATCGACTTAAAAAGCGCATAGAAGTTTGAAAAATGTAAAATCGCGATAACATATCACAGGTCCATGTGCGTAAAATAACCAACGATTAGAATCATTAGGGTTCGAAAATATCCGATATTTATTATAAATATCAAAATATCGGATATTTATGATATATATCCGATATATATCAAAAGTTTGATATATATCCATTTTGTATGAAAGCCATATTATTATTTTATTGCATTATTTATGTATACTATATACATATGTGTTAAAAAACAGAAATTTTTCTGACACGACAGACGGCATTAATACCGGCAGAAGTGTTGCCATTTATGGATTAGAACTTATATTAGGCAGTATTTTTTAACTCTACTCCAACGCCATCTACATTTGGCAAGTAGAAATACAGTAACAAAGGCCAAAAATTACTCAATAATATAAAATTTGATATACATCATAAAAAATCATTTGATATATATCCATTAATACATATCCTCGAACCCTGCTATTTTATGAATGTTTAGTAAAAGTAAACTATCAGATGTGTATTCACTTGCGTCAATAAAATATAAAAATATAATTTACGGTGATCCGCTATTATTTTATTCGATAGTCAACGAACGAGCTGCCGAGCCACATCCACCTGATGGTAAGTGGTCTCCATCGGCCATGGACATCGGTAACACCACAGACATCAACTACGCGTCGCAACTACTCACTTTGCAACCGAAAACATTTTTACTGAATACGATTATTAATAGTTAAAACCTCTTACTGATTCAGGTTACCCTGTGCAGGCTAATTATTTATATAATAAATTAACAATCTCCCCGATCTACGCACTGGTGCAGTTTACTTATGAAGAAAATGATAAAGGTTTATCTAACCGAATATTTGATTGAACAAATCTGTAAAACAGAATGTCAGATTATTTATATATGGAAATTTTCATCCATATTCTTAAAAACACCATCCATATTCCAGTATTTCCAACGAGTTTTCCAAATATTTGATTTCATATAAACCTTGTTTTCACAATCACTAACAAAGAAAAACATCCATTCCTCGGGTTGAACCATTCTCAACGAATGATTAATTTTTATTTATGTAAATACACACTATTATATACATCGATGTAAATATTTAATCGCATTCAACTAACCTACATGACAATCATGTCATAGACACAACAACAAATATTGTCTGTTTTCTGACGTAATGTAATTTAATTTAATATAATAAAGTACTATTTCCAATTCGTAACAGTCTTATGATAGTCAATTTCACTAATGACTAAAATTTACCATATATATAAATATGTATATGGTGCAATGCAACAACTATGAGTGATTTTCTGCACTTGTGGTATTTGTCCAACTCCTTCACCACCATCCACTCCACCATCTAAGGTACGACCAGTTTCTTGGTGACATTGGTGTCGTCAATGACCGCGTACTCCTTCAGCTCCAGCTGGGGACACAGCGTCACGAGTTGTTCGGACACGTTGTAGCCCGACTCGTCGAACACTTCCACTGTGATCTCGTCATAATCTCGTGCGCTGTGGACAATACGGACTTGTATGCATCTGTAGATCCTTATATGCCACGCTTAATCTTTATATTAGAGACAGCTGACAGACAGGGACACACTAGTATATCTGTATACTTCGGATATGTTCTGTGATATCGTCGTAATCTCGTTCGCTATCAACAGTACACTATTATATACAATTCCAAATACTACCACACGCTTGATCTTCGTATCAAGACCAGATTCGTGAAAGGGCACACAGCAGTCTTTCTGGAGACATAGAACACGTTGTAACAAAGAATCAACTTAAGAATAATTTGGCATGTGAACAAAGTGCAGTATTGGTAGGGGGTATAAAATAGACACTGAAAATAAATCAGTAAACACTAAGTTAGCCTTACTGTATCACTGTGCCAATTTTTGGGCCTATTGGAAAAAACATCTGATTAAGACTAAGCAGTGCCCTTGTACAACATTTCATACGTATTTTGTTATTGAAATTTTAAAAAATAAAATTTAAATACAGATTTTGTCCCGTTAGTATTTTGTTATTAAACTTATTACTCCGAGATTCAGGCAGAAGAAAAACTTCAGAGTCATTGGTAATCGAAAATTATCCATTATGACCTCGATGACGTTATCTATAATCAAATGAAATTAAGTTCATAAACAATAGACACGAATGTAAAATACGTACGCGTACGTGCAAATTGTGGAGCAAACTTCCTGCGCAGGCCTTCCTGGAAAGCTATGACACGGGGGTAAGAGCCTAGCGATACATTGGCGATTCCTCTGGGCTTGCACATGTCTACAGGCGAAGTTGACTACTTAACATCAGGTTGCCCGTCGGCTTTTTCGTTTAAATCGATCTTTAATACTAGAAAAAAAAATTACATGACGTGCAGTTCGAGCGTCCGCTCGTTGATCAGTCGGTGCAGCGTGTCCCTGGCGGTGGCCCAGAGCCGCGAGCAGTTGCTGCGCGCGCGCACGCCGGCCAGCGCACACCGCACTGCCTGCTCGGGCAGCACGTTGTGGCGCGCGGGCAGGACGCGCACCTCGTCCTCCTTCACGAACACCTTGTTCCCGTAGTCGATGTACTGCACCTGGAACGAAGTGTTTTATAACAGATTTAAATCGTACAACTGGTTATGTGGTCCAGCAGATATGGTTTAAATATTCTTAAATATTGATTTACTTCGCACATTTTTTTATATTGTTAATAATTACATAATAATATATATAACTTAATGTTATAATTAATTCATGATCTTTGTTGTTTGAAATCAATGGGTTGGATTCCAGTCTGGAAAAAATTGTTAAATAAAAAGTGATGCCTCAGTTTTAGATTTTATCAAAATTGCGCTCGACACTGCTTTAAGTTTTGTAACTATTTTTTACAGTTCCTAATATGTTCGGCCATCTACTTAAATTAAAAATTCACTCTATGTACATATGCATAACGTTTAACGGGCCAAGTAGAAGAAGTCTACATTTATCACGCTCCTAGTAGCGGGCGTACTTCATCGTTCCGTTCAACTCACGTATTGAATATCACCCTTTACGTTTTGTTTAACTCACGTAACGCATGCAACTCCCAGCGTACGTACCTCAACGTTCTGGTCGGCGCGCGTGACGGATATGACGCGCGCTCTGTACCACTGGTCGTCCAGCGGGTATAGCGCCGCGACTATTTCTCCGGGGGCGGGGATAGTCTGCAATTACAATACATGCAAACTACAATGGCATTGCACCTATGTTTTTTTTTATATAAAAGTAAGTTTTTTGTTGGTACTTCCAAGGTCTGGAAGATTGCAAATTCAGTATTCGGACACTTATTAGTTAAGACGCTTTAGAAATTGCCCATATTCAAAGTAAGACTTTGAATGTTTATAATAATACACTCAATGTAAAAACTAAACGTTAGGTCGTATACATATAGAGGCTACATTTATATTTGGGTCCAAGCCAACTTCAGCACTCTGCCTCACGGCTGTGTCAATGGCGGCAAGTCGCTTTTGGAACTGTTCTATACCAAACAGTTCAATAGGTAAATTTCCAGGCCTGCTACCACCCTCATAACAGTAAGCGTACTTTCTTTGTCGTATTTCAACTACGTCTTGGAGAACCCGTTAGCCCAAAGTTCCACCGTTTTTCTCTGGACCGACAACGCGACAATGAGGCTAGTAGTGTATGCATAATAATACTATATACATGTAACACTCGACAACCAGCTCAATATGATTCAAATACCGTTAGCGGCTTATACGAGAGCCGCGTGGCGGGACTGTTCATATCACGCACGAGACTGTCCAGCGTTGTGGGCGGGAGCACCACGCCGAAACTGGGCACCGGCTCTATAATAAATATTGTAGAATCAGACACATTTGAGTATTAAATATAAAGTAGTGGTGACTGTAGTAATAACACAGATAAAAAAGGAAGGACACTCATTACGTAACCAACAACTTAAGAACAAGACGCTCGGGCTCACATATGTAGTATACTGAGACACGCATAAGAGGGCACAGTACAGTATAGGCTAAAATAGTACAATTTTTTGTATGTATGATTAACCAAAGAACTGTGGACGCTGCGACGTGAACACGTCTGTCCTGATCTGCGGCACGTTGGAATGCGGTCACGGATTTGATGCGACGACTTCATTATGATTTATTAGTGTATTATATACTATACTCATACAACGAATGAAAGAAACGGTCCATTGAATGGCAAATTTAAAAAGAGATAGAGCGAGAAATAAGAAATCTCTCATCTCATTAGCGATATACATTCAGGCGGCGGAAGAAAAAGAGGACAAACAATACACACACCCTTCCTCTCTTTCTCGGTGACGAGCTGCGCGTAGAACCGGTCGAAGTGTGCGACGTGCGTGACGTGCACGCGCAGCCACGAGGCGGGCGCGGGCAGCGGCAGCGCGCGACACTTGCCGCTAACCGCCACCTGGTCCAGCGTCCAACCGTCTGCGAGCACACTTTGTCGGATAACACAGGAGATGTACATGTAACTTTTATGTTTTTTTTTTATATATATGTATAATGACGGGCATACGGCTCAGTCGAATATGAACACAAAGAATGCCAGATGAATTGCTAGTGTGTCGTTCGGCATGAACGATTTTTTAACGCTATTTTTAAAGAACCCCATGTCATATCGCAAGAGAATATTTCTGAAGGAAGCCCATTCCATAACCCACAGGTCCGTGGCAAAAAGGAGGGCAAAAACGGACAGTAAGTTGAATCGAATGGAATGACTAGAATACATTTCAAAAAATCTGTCTACAAGCCTGAGGCACGAGCGGGGCGCCTCGTTCCGTCGTGTCGTCTCCTAGCTAACGTGCACCTACGTTATGTTTTAAGCCAATTTTAAAACCTAAATCCGAACAATATGACCGAGTACGACGTTCGTACTAAATAAACCGATATTTGTGAAGAATCTAGAATAATAATAAATGATTGATGTGAGTATTGAAGTGTTTCTGTAAAATATAAAGGGTTACCTGGATGTTTAAGAACATGTTTTTTGGTGCACCGCGAGCCTTTGAAACAGGTCTTCTCCGGCCCGCCCTTGTAGTGCTTGCAGATGTCCATTTCGTCACGATTGTGGTATCCCTAAATTATATTTGAAAATAAATTGAACCTTAGTGTGCCTTAGACATTACTTTAGAGTTATTTTTATACTATTTGTTATATATGTATCAATTAACTATTTTCTAAGTTATTTATCAGTGATTTATATTTGACGAAAATAATTAAAAGAAAAAACTAAGCTCATTGTAAGCAGTTTCTCCATCATTTTTTTATTACACTTTATTTAAGGACTAACCAAAATTCAACTTCAACCACATTACATATTGCAGCACGCAATTATTTTATAAATTGCTAGCGGCCCGCCCCCGCTTCGCACGAGTGTACTTTTATTTTTTAACATTTTGAGATATATTTATTATAATTTATCTTTATAAAGTTTTTATCCTTTATAAATGGTATGTATTTTTTTCTTGAAAATTTTACTTGCCAACTTATTTTTATTCTTTTTTTTATGACATATACATTTTTATTAAAATTTATTTTTTAGTTTTATGTACTCAAGTAATTTATTTGTAATGGGTTTATTTTTTTTACTTGAACTTATTTTTCCTCTATTTACATTTTTACACCTCGGTTCACGTTACTGAAGTTTTAGCGAGGATCACATATTTTTTCTACTAAATAAATATAGGCTATGTTACTCAGGGATAGTGTAGCATTCTAATGGTGAAAGGATTTTTAAAATCGGTTCAGTAGTTTTTGAGTTTATTCGTTACAAACATACAAAAATACAAACCTTTCCTCTTTGTAATATTAGTATAGATAACGCCATCTATTTTTCTGTAACACTGTTAACACCACGCCATCTAGCAGATGGTTTATCTAAACTCTTGTACGTGTTTGGAATACGCTTATCGTTATATTAGTGCCAACTGTAATTTATAACAAATATGTAATATATAAAATAAATTATCACACAGATATGATAAAGGTACCTAATATATTTTATCGGCAAAATATATGATACCGCGTCACATTCTTATTTAGCAAGTATGACTCTAACGCCATCTAACGAGAAAGGCTCGACAAAGGAGTGTAATTAAAATGCATTTATGACTTATGTTGACAGGGCAACCGTACTAAGTACGTACGGATACGAATAATGAGCGAAAATTGTCATTCCTTTTGTTTTTAAAAAAAAAGAGACGGAGACAAAGCTTAGTTTTGTGTTAGTTTTTTACTACGAAATCCGTGACTCACTTCTTTTTTAGCTTGACTGAAGCGTAATTGAAGTGTACAGGTCATTTTGTGCACTACTTGTGCGTACGGAAACTAGCTATTGGTGCGTTGACTTGAATCTATCACTGGCTCACTGCTGTCCACTGATCGCCGGTTGTAACTAAGATACACCCATCGGAGGTGGGTTTAACGGCCAAGCGGTGTATTGGAGGTTCTTATGCTATTCGAAATCTTGTCCTACGACTGTTATCTAACGATAACTAAATGAAATCAATACATCTTAAAGTACATAATTATTATTGAATAATACTGAATAAAACAATAATTAATTACAACAGTAATTAAATTAATACTTGTATCCAATGTAACATCAACTAAGAAATAACTGTGACAAAACTAGTGATTTACTATCATCGATGGTGGTGACTGATGGTGGTGTGGTCAAAAATCTTACTTCGTTTTTGTGGATCGTTAATTAAATAGCACGTTTCACTTACAAAAGCTTTTATTCACGTTATTTCAGCTTCATATATTAGCTTAGCACAAACAAACATAAATAAGTTATGCACGACAAGGTACATCGTAAGATAGTTGTGGGGAGCTTTAATAGGACACGTACATATTA
>PDGT01000021.1:861035-901001 GCA_003671415.1 Megathymus violae
TTGAGAACCAGTACTTTCTTTCTTACCTTCCTCTGATTTCCTGGCCGACAACGCATCGGTGATACCTTTGGTCTTGGTGATGTCCTTGGGCGACGGTGACCACTTACCATCAGGTTGGCTCGTCTGCTCGTTTGTCGGTTATTAACGTCACATTTATACACTGTTATCTTATATTTCATTAATTTGTTAATGATTTGACATAGGTCATAATTTTTTTCACGAGATGGATAAATAAAATAAGGGTGTTCACAATAATACGGTATGTACTGTATATATTATAAGCGTGTATGAAAAAATTAGAACTCAATCAATATCGATTCAGCCGCTGGGGTTTGAGCTTTTCTACCTGCAGTTTGTTTTAATCTAAAGTGTCATGTGAGTATTTTGCCGGTTAAAATATAAGGACATCCACTCACAGTGACCGCTATAACGGGGTCCTCGTATTCCGATATTTGGGTGATGTCGAAGTCCGCCTCCGACATCTCGGGCGGGCCGTGGCTCGCCGAGGCGCTCTTCTCGGACTGGTTCTTGTCAACTGAAATAAGTATTTTACTATGATGCAAGTACCCATGATATTCGATAAAGGTATTTGTTTATCGTTTGACACTGGACAAAAATCAAAGTTTTAATCATGTTTTTAGAGCACTCTCAACACAGCGTTACACGTCGTTTTAGATCGTGCAGTTCAAAGGGTTTTCAAGACACTTCCTTCAAAGAACTGATGTCGAGCTGGATATATAGACCGTTTTGTAGATTTGTCTTATTTAGTAAAGAAATCGCCGACTGCTAATTCCAATTAGTTGTCTGTAGCTAACACGGTTGTTGGTGTACAAGTATCGACCGCATGATTGAATGACTGTGACCTAAGCGGAATAATGATGCATAAATATTTAATATTTGACGTCAGAGTATTCAACATATGATGCATATGAGTCCTATGATTCAGATTATGTCATATGAATGATGTAACTGAGTTGGTTCACCATGGTAACACACTATATTATTAAAGTGATTTGCGAATTAATTCTTTGATTTCAGCCATTTTAAAACTTTTAGTATTTGTCCCAACATAAGTCTTCCATTGTGTCCATAATATTTAAGATGGGTTTAATTCGCTCAGGTAGGGCTGAAGACTTCAAACTCTCATGCTTGTAGGCTGCTATTTCATAAAAAACTGGTATATGATAGTTTTAACTACAAGTTACGCGTTTATTTCATTTTATTTGTCAGTCTAAAAAAATAACATAATTCAAATCACAAAACACATACAAATCCAGAAGAAGGCCAACTCGTTAAAACTCACACAACGTATCACCCGTAACGTACGACATCAAAGAAGGGTCACGTGGTCACATGACGATACACATCGTGTCCCGGTCATTGTTGCCGCCGCAGTGTTGCTAGTGCTATAAAGGTGTTGGGTCCGTTCAGGAAGCTTTGATATTATTACTACTAAATCGGATGGTAACTAGACAATATCATACAAAAATGTCTTTTGTCAACTGCTCCCTTTCACTAACAAAATTACCTGTTTTACACCTGTTAAGAATACGTGTTCGACATAATTAAACAGTTTTAAAATGTTATTTAATATTTGTTCTATAAAATCTTAAACAGAGTAATTAAATTTAATTAAACTATTAAACAGCTTTTAAAAGTTGTTAACTATTTAAAAACTTATACAAAAAAAATCTTTTGTGTCATGCAAGTAGTCATACAATATAAATCATTCATTTGTCTACGATTCAAAGACAGTTTATAGTTTTGACTTCTATCCTCTATTAATCTATATTAACGTATTTTTTGCTAAATATTACTGAAACATAATGAACGAATACGATTTACGAGTATGTGTAAATAACACAGCGGCGTGCGACGCGGTTTGCGTCAATTCCAGTCATAATGCATAATCAAAACAACTCGAACAGTTGATCACAGATGTGATACTATTATTCATTGAAAACGGAATGGGTCACTTGTTGCACGATGCAAACAGAACCTTTAGATCTTCTTCTTAGCGTGTCGATGTCAGACACTGAAGCGTCGCAGCCCAAAAAGTAGCAACAATTATAGCGTTGCTTGTAGCTGCCATAAGGTCTTCCTGGGTGCAGGTATTAGGACACGCAGGGCATGATATCAAGTGAGCCATTGTCTGCACCGTCACCATATGAACATCTTACATTAGTATTGTGTAAATATCCCCACCTGGCCACGTTTTCCTTGCTTTGGCCAGTTTGTGTCCGAAGCCTGTTTAGGGATTTCCATACTGGCCATGGTAATTCATGTCCAGGAGGCAGATTCTCTGAGAGCGGAACAAAGGGAGTTGGCAATGACACTCTCTCCAGAGTTTGTATCTCGCTTCTTTTGGTGGCATTGACAACCTCTAGATGAATTTTGACAACACAATTCATATATACGATAACACAATTCGACATTCCTACGTCTCCTCACGGGCGCGGGCGCGGGTGAATGTAAACTAGAATGCGGCAGTCGGTGCCGTGCACCCACACGCTCTCACGTATAATATAGATATACCTGGGGCGTAAACCCTTATTGCTTGTAGTAAATGACGTACAATGTTAATAAATTATTGTGTGACATTTCATCTTACCCGCTACTGCCAACCCTGCTTTCACTATCAGTTCATTAAGCTTCTCACCAGACGGCAGGATCACGTACACGCCAAGGGATTCCGAAGTACTGAAACGGTACAAATATATACATAAATTATTTATTTGTGTAGAGAAAAATCTTTGTACCCCTTACCTTCTGTTGTTAACTGATTTCCTTTATTTTTCTTTTGTTCGGTAGATATTGTGTTATCGATGACATTTTAAATTGTATTATTTGTAAATTGTTAAGTTATGTATTTGGTGCGACATTTATTGATAAATATTTTAGAATAAAAGCTGAAATATTTTTGAAAGGACACGGTGTTACAATGGTACAAATACTAACCGGCAATACTTAAAATTAAGATTTTCGTAAAATTACTGTCATGAAGTTTCTATAAAAAAAATATAAGGAAAAACTTCACGTGATCATAATAGGGAAACTTAAACGAAGCTTTATATTCCTAATTACTTTGCGGAAATCTTGAAGGTCGCAACGATGACAGCAACTCAATGTCACATCTCGACTTAAATGACAGCTGACAGTTCTCTATTAACAATTTTAAGCATAGAGTAGCTAACCACGTGAAGTCTATATACCGTATCGGATATACACTTAAAGAAATAGTATCTTCGTGTAGTAGAATAAATAGAAATTTCAGAAAAAAAAGATTTGTTGAAGTGATATATGTTGACTTCTCCCAATTTTGAAACATCTTTCATTAGCAAAGTATTTTTTATGTCAGAGCAGACGATCTGATTGTGAGATTGTGAGTGGTCACTAAAGCCCACGAACGCTAGAGGTGTAACCGACGCGTTTGCCGCAAAGAACAAAGCGGGAAACCACCTTGGAAACCGGTTCTTTGGTAATACAACCGAAACACGTAAAAATATTTCAAATTAGTAAAGTAAAAGTCAAAAGTAAATTGGCAATTCCAAATAAAGGGTTGTATCTAACCAGGCAGGTATAGAACTGTACCATATGCACTAAAACGGATTCAAGTCCAGCCTCCAGCCTCCGTTAACCTGCCCTGCTCGTGGTGCACCCTGCTGTCTGAGGTCGCTGGGCTCTGCACCACCAATTTAATCCTGACAGTACTTGCATGGTGGCAGGCTGTTTTGCTTGACCTACCATCCTTCATCTAAATCCGACCGTAAAATATTTCACACGTGTTCGGTCGTACTGTCGAAGAGCCAGTTGTAATGTGGGTGCCGCGCTTTGGTTTGCGGTCGGCAACTCATCGGCTATGGTGTTACCGATGTTTATGGATGACGGATACCACTTACCATCAGGTGGATCGGCTGCTCGTTGACGACGAGTTACCTAAATAAAGTGAAAATTTTTCATTAGGTACTCGGCGAGATGTAACACCGAAATGGGACGTTGGGTGGAACTTAACGATAAATAGACTAAAATTTGTAAACACAAGTCGTACTTATCATCAACTTCAATGCTGCAAAAGGTGCCCATGTACGTATTCAAAAATTCTTCCTGTTTCTCCATCAGCTCTTGGTCTTGGTGGCTGACGAGGTCCACCTGCGCAATAATTTATCCGATAGTTTATAGCGCACATCACTCATCAGTCTCAAACAGTGTTAGAGTAGCCCACAGTGGGGACTCTCTGATTCAAAATTACGTGAGTATTAAAAATGAGTTCTCACTTTATTAGCGAAAGAAAACTTAGTAAGAAAACCTGCAAGTGTGAGTTATCAACCGTGTGTGAATATTGCCAATCTGCATTTTGTGAAGTATCATTGTGAGTCGAGATTTGAGCCCAACAGTGGGACAGTTATGATGGATGTTGATGAGTTACTAATCAACATTTACCACTTTTATTTTTTACAATTAATGTAAATAGTTATAAATTATTGTAATTAATAAAAAAACAATATAAAATAACCATTAATTAAAGCAATCCTATATTTTTTGCAATGACAGAAAATTATCTTACAGAGAATATACAGTAGTTACGAGAACCTTATGTAAACCAAAGCTAACATACTATTGAAGAACGCGCGCCATATTCGTGTCAATTACGATCATGCGTGCGTGCGTGCGTGATCATGTGTGTGTTTATGCTATGTATTCGTATGTACTATCACCCACCCCCGCCAGATGGCAGCATCGTGCGTAAGGTGGCTTCTTGCAGAAAGCAGGTACCAGCGGCTGGATGCAGGTGACAGGCGTGACGCGCACCTCGCCAGTGTCCACGCAGAACAACTCTGCGTTGCTCATGTCCACCTGGTGCCGTATCACATACATTGATAAAGGTTTCACTTTTTAGCAGATTTATTGCATTCTACATTAAATGAAGCACTGTGTTACGGGCATCTTTCCGGAAAATATCCTATTCCTCTCGTCAAAAACCTTGGCTATTTCTATATGGCTAGTAATAGTAATGTGTATTTTATAGGAGACATTACGGATTTATGATAATTTTTTACGACGTTGTAATATCTACAAGCTGAATGTTTTTTATACGATAACAGTCAGCCAATAGTAATACTTTGGTGACAATTAGAGTTTAATTTACTCTAACTTAGGCCGTAAATAGCAAGCCTTAGTTTTTTTTTATATTAATGTTTACTTTTGGAGTTGGAAGAAAACTGTTCAAAAGTGAAAAATTTATGCTCCGATAAAGGTATGTTTAGAAGTTAGTAGCGACTTTAAATTTTAATACCAGTTTTACAAAAAAAATTAAAAACAATCATAATAGAGTACAATACATCAATACAGTTTTAAAACAAAGTCTAATTATTTAAGAATTCTAAAAGAACGCGGTGTGCACGATTGGAAGGTCTTATAGCAGGTCTCTCAGGGAACCCTCTATATTAGTCGCCTAGCGCGGGACTGTCGGGGCACACAGTTTTTTTTTTTATGTTAATAGCCGACAAACGAGCAGACGAGCCACCTGATGGTAAGTGGTCACCGTCGCCCATGGACATCAGCAGGACCAAAGGTTCACTGATCACTGATGCGTTGTCGGCCAGGAAATGAGAAGTATAGAAAGAAGGTACTGGCTCTCAAACTCCCAGCCGGAACACGACGAATCGTTTGGCGGCTGACTCAAGCAGGAGGGTGGTAGCTAGCCAGGCAGGCTTAACGGAAAGATAATAATACCAGTAATAATATTAATAACTTAATAATAATACTGATAATATAATCCATACGCGAAGCCCTACCACCAAGCAGGCTGGCTTCTGTCGCCTCTTACGACACCCTGTTCTGCCAGCATGGGATTGGGGATAGTATTCTAAGCCGCCCCAATACGGCATAAAACAGTGGATTGATTTGAACCAGCCTCTCTGATTGGCTGATGATCGCCAACTGCGCATGCGCATCGATGTAGAACCGGCGATACGAGAGGTGCAGTGTTGCCACACTACAGACAATTTCTACCTTCGTTGGCCACAGCTAAACACTTCTAAACTCCCGAAAGGGTTGAATTAAGGTAGGAATGTAAGTGCGCTAGCGTTATTATTATTATTGACACATGTGAGTGAAAGTATTACCAAGATGTAGTCTAATTATTTCGTCTAATTACTTCGTACTATATATTGGTTGTAGTTTTGTTGAGATCTGATAATATTTATTGGTCCAAAAGAATCAGAGGTGCCTTTGGGGTTACGAGTGTCAATGAGCGGCAACGACCACTCAGTATAGGGTTGGCCGTTTGATCATTTGTCAGCTATAAACAAAAAAGTTATTAGAAAAACAAAACAAAGCTTTCATTCAACGTTTGGACATTAAATTTGAAGCCAATAAAGCGTATAATCTAACCTCAGTCAGCCGTATAAATAACCCTCTGTAAAAACAATCGCTGTCTTCGTCATAGTATGCGCAGTAAGTGAGAGCCATCACTTGGTCAAGGCTCAGGTCCACATGATTTCTCTTGTAATAATCTGTCATTTCCATCATTAACCTGAAACAACATTAACTCAATTAGTTATATGCTGTATTTTATACAGTCACTTTTAATATGTGAGCATTCCCTGCAGCGCCGCCCAACGGGATCGTACAGGAACTATTTTTATTTATTTATTTTGCAGTTGTCTCAAATCCATTGTTAATTTTCAAGTCTCCCCCTACTATAAAATTTTGCGGTCAGTGCCGAAATGGCGCGGAACAAACCACTCTACCAGCAAAAAATTTATTTCGATTTCATAGTAACATGTTTTACGATTTATTTGGATAGGCAAAAAAAAAAATCAAAAATATTTAAAGAAACTGGTATGATATACAGTTAAAAAGTGCGGCCTGCCGACGTGTAATTCCACTCCGTGAATTTCAATTTAAAACAATATGATAAGATAAGATCGCCTTAAGCGTAACCTTTTTTTTAATCTAAATATCATTTTGTTTTTATCTGTACACAATAACCATTTCTAAGTTAGTACTTACCATCAAGTGGGATCAAGCCAATCATTCACATATAATAAGAGTATAATATATTGAAATGTAATTTTGTTTTTAAGGAGACATATTTGATTTTTTTAGTTCCAAGGTTAAATTTTGTGTGAAGTAATTTCTCATTGAGCTCTTAAACCATGGATGCACAGACCGCGGCCCGCCGGTCGAGTACTGGTGGCCCGCCGACAGCAAAAATAATACTCTCATACATTCGAAGAATATTTAATTCTATTCCAGAATAAAACCAAAAAAAAATTTGTTCGAAAAGTTATTTGAATCTCGCGCGCGCTATTTGAATCTAGCGCCCAAAAATGCTAAGTCAAGTAACATCGCTTGCCGCCTTTATATAAAGTTCAAAATAGTAGAGAAATCAAGAATTTTCTAGCGCGGTGTGAGCAAGCGAGATAGCAATAGTCCCGAATTCCCGATTGCTCGCGTAGGTACGAGTAGATACACGTAGCTTCCAGAGTCGTATGCGCGGTATAAAAGCCACGCTAACCGCAGCGACCGACAGTTCGGTTTTAATTTGAGTGAAATGTCAACAGAAAGAAATAAGCGCGAAAATACAAAGCGAAGTAATAAGTGATTGAGAATAAGTGCAGTTTAATAGTGTTTTGGGGAGGCAATAGTTCTACACATTTGTCACCATTTCAGTTGAAAATGCGCCAGAGTCAATGCACTTAGAAATTATCGACATTCAAAACGATCAAGATTTACGCAACAAATTCAACGAAGGAGACTTGCTGAACTTTTACCGCTGCATTGATAAAAATATGTACGAAAAGTTGCGCATAAACGCTCTGAAATGTGCCAGCTTATTTGGTTCTACCTATATATGTGAACAAACTTTTTCAATACTAAATAATAATAAAACAAAAAATCGAAACCGCCTTGCAAATGAAAGTTTGGAAGCAGTTTTACGTGTTGCTACAAGTAAATTTGAGCCAAATATAAAAAAGATTGTAAGCACTATGCAGTGCCACGCTTCAAATTAATAAATTCTTTTTGAATTTTAATAAATTATTATCAATTCTTTATTGTCTTTAATTACCTATACTTCTGGCGGCCGGCCCGCCATCAGTTCATGATTTGCCCGAGTGGCCCCTAGTCTTCATAGGTCTGTGCAACCATGTCTTAAACAATACGGCGTCTAATTTTGTTAATCAACAAAAATACTATGACGAAACATCGAACGATCGAATCATGAGCGGGGGCAGGTACTCAAGAAGCTTCTTACACTCCAAGGTTTTGTTAAATCGTACGCATGATTCAGTTTCAAAGCTCAATCCACAGTATACAACGATAGGAAGTACAGTGCCATACTTGGAAACTTCGTCGAAGTCATCAACGATAACCCAGAAGGAAGCGCCGTCCACGTGCATTATTGTCGCTTTGTACAAGTTGTCTAACGGCATCAACGTCTGGGCGGGCAGGTTGCAGCGGTCCGGCGATTGCGACCGAGCGTTTCTTAGGTCTGCAAGAAAATTACTAGGAAGGTTGGTTTTTGTTCTTACACTGTAGACGAGTAGAGCGGACCTCCTGTGCCTTATTTGCGTATCTGATTTGATAGCGACTATCATCGATTAAAGGCCGATTTCTATGCATACATATGTATGCATTTGTTTTTTTTACTGTAGCTTTTTTGTTACGTCAAGTTATAAATCACAACGAAACTAAAAAAGTTTCTGTAGGCAACCACGACCTGTGTTTTATAATTTATCTCCTATTGTGAATCAATCGAGCAATTAAATCTGTATGGTGAAACACACATTACAAATTTAATGATCGCTGTACCGACTTTGAATCCAGGCCGGATGCCATTTATGTAACAGATAACGTGAGACATGATAACAAAATACACGTTTGTATTCTTGCTAACCGTAATGTTTTCTATGTGTATTATTTCGCACCCTTAGAATGAAAGGGAGTTAACTCAAAAATTGCAATTTATGGGAAATGATGAAGAAAGTTTGCAAAAATGTAAGGTCTTGAGTAAATTTTAAGAGACTGATGTATGAGGTTTTCCCTTTCTCACTCATAATTCGGGCTCTTTTTCACCATGGGGTTTTAGAGTAGACATTTTTAAGTAAAAATTATAGTAAAATCTGGAATTTCAGGAATTTTGAGTTAGGTCACTTTCATTCTAAGGGTGCATTTTATTCAATTAAATTTAGATAACCTTCATCCGTAACATTTCTCCCGCTGTCCAGTATTTGACATTGGACTTCCCTCTCTACTACTTCAGCTTTCGGCATCGGTACACTTTCTGAAGAGCACGATGTACTTGAGAAGGCTATTAAAAGTTGTTCTTCTTTAGGCACTTTTTTCCTTGTCGGCTTTTCAGAAGGGCATTGGTTGCGACAAGTCTTCGATGTCGACGGAGTTGGTTCACTCAATGCATCCATCAAGTTGAAAGCTCCATTTGTCTGTGGTGGTAATATTGCCTTATTTTTAGTGTCCTGCACTGGAGTGAATTCCAAGTTACTGGTCTCGTCTGAAATACGATAGAAATAAAATTGTAATCGCATCTGAATCCAAAACTGGATTACAGTTATGGAAAGTGAAAGAATCGGATAGTTCCGGAGATTTTCTTAATATTTTTTTTTACATTTAACAAGTCAAAGAACGCGAATATAAGATAACCTACTGTAGCATACAGCGCGGCACCGCACTATTAAATATTGATATGGAAATGAGCAAAGAACATATTTTTGGGGCCAAAACCTAGAACGTTTATTTATATTGAAAGACAAATATAAATTAATACATAATAACATGTGATACATACATACAAATGATAAGGAAACAAACGCGTATGTATTTGGCCAACTATATTTTTGCCATGTTTGGTCGGTAATTTTGATGATTTTGTTTGTAAGAAACGTGACGTTTTCAATGCTATTTAAAATAAGTTCAATTTATCGTTTTTGGACCTAATTTAAAATCTAATAAGTTTTCTAACTCAAACCAATTTTCAACGTGAGCTGATATTATGAGCTTTTTTAAAAACCTCATTCGTATTTTAATTTTAATTTTTAAATAAATTATAATACATAGTGTTTTAAACTTGGCTGGTTGCTAATCCGATGTATAACTTCAATTGTTTTCAGATATAAATAAATAAAAGATTTAGGCCGCAAGGTGACTGGACAGCTGTGCAAACCAGTTACGAATAGAAAAGCCAGGGAGAAGAAGAAAACAGCATGCACATTATGCTACACATTTGGATATGCATCAATATGTTACAGAGAGAATAGAATGCTTCTGTGTGTTGCAGTAGTTATATTGTTATTGTGAATTCAATGAACAATAACATTTAATTAGGTATTATGTTAACATAAAAATGATTTTTCAACAAAAATATGCAAAAACATAATCAAGATATAATAATTAAATTAACCTATAAGTGATTAAATAAGGTAAGCTAACAGGGTCACATTGCCTCATATTTTACTGCTGATCTCATCATAAGATGCAACACAAACAGAACTATTGAATTTCATGTATATATACTATTTCAAACCAGCTCATGTTTACTTTGATTTTATGCAGATAAACAATAAATTTTTGTTTCACTAGTTGATATAGGCTCAAAAAAAATAGTACTAAATTCATAAGCTGTTTGTTGTTTAACAATAAGCTTTTATATAAGAGTCTTATCCCATTCTATATATGCTATACTTCCTATATGTAGAGTTTACTCCTCTATAGAATATATTGGTCAAAAGTGGGCTACAATGAAATAAATTTGGAACAGATTCATGCTTCAGATAACACATTTCATTATAATTAGAATATAGCTGTCAAGCACTGCCACTGACCATTGGGCCCGTATAATCTAATACCCAGGTTTATCTCATTATCTGAAGTCCTAATTTAGTTACAATTTTTAGAAAGTACTATAAAATACTCTCTATGAATTAATAGATATTTTTTCCATACTAGTAGTGATTGCAGAATGCAGTACAAAGATACAAGAATAATTTTGTTAGCTTCAAAATTGACCAGGATTCTGCAAGACTGAAGCTAAATACATGCTCCAATATTAGGATTGGGATTATTTTACAGAATTGTGTTCTAAGTTATTCACAAATATAATTGAATACCTTCTTGAAATAGATATTAATACAAATATTCCACATGTTACAAATATTATTAAGCTTCGGAACCTAGGGTAATCAACTCCACAGTAACACAAAAGCTATTCTACAGGGGGTAATAAAGCAGGGAAGAATGGGTGGATAGTAAAAATTAATATATATAAATAAAATCACAAATCAGTTATATGTGGGGGGTAAATTAAGTTTTGTAATAGATTGTAGGGGGTAACAATATTGAAAAGGTTACAACAACAACTACAACACAATATATCATAATAAAAGTAATATTCAAGAGCTACTATATCCGTGAAAACATGTTATTCTAAAGAGACTTGGAATAAATTTATAATTATGATTAACATTTAAGACAACAAGAATTGTCACTTCAAATATGGTTTGTTTTCATTTTAGAAAAATAGGTATTTATACTGATTACAATAAAACATATGTAAATACAATAAACAGCAAGACGGGGTAAAGTATTATATATGAATATTGGTTTTCCGCTTTAGAGGCCT
Organism: Megathymus violae; assembly: GCA_003671415.1. NCBI lineage: Eukaryota > Metazoa > Arthropoda > Insecta > Lepidoptera > Hesperiidae > Megathymus > Megathymus violae. Next base: position 872,677 of record PDGT01000021.1, read on the forward strand.
GAGCTTCAATTCTATATGTATATTTAATTTCTTAAATTTATGTGCATTATCATCATATGTTATGATGAATGATAATGATAAAGGAAAACATCTTGAGGAAACTTTCTATGTGTAATTTTTTCTTGGATTTATTAGTATTCTAATAGGTTGTGATAAAAAGCCCAAGAACAGTTGTGAGTTGCCATGAAAAATAATGAAAATGTCATACCCAACTTGGCCATAGCAAGATTAAAGTCTGTGATAAGATATGTATATTCATCTAACTGCTTCATGCAATTCAAGAAACGCTCTTTCAATTCAGAAGGATCACAGTTCAGTTGCTCCACAAAAGCTTGAGACTGGAAATTTTAAAACAAATTTAATAATTTACTTTGATACAGAAACATGTTGTGGTTAACTTGATTGGTTTGGTATTAGGCATTACTTTAGTTCCAGGTAATGGTACTCGAGTCAGAAAAAACAAATCGAATGTGTTAAGTTTTCATTATACCTTCATCTGTAAACTTATAACATTTTTCAAAGCAATTTCACATTTTTTCAAAAAATCTTTTATCCTTGCTTCCATTTCATGACGTCTATGCATTGCTAAAGTAGCTAAGTCCACGAAACTCCTAAAAAAAAAAGATATTTATTACAATTTCCTTACAAAAATGTTACTTACAGAACTAATACGTAAAAAATTAGATACATTGTCAATGTTTATAAAGTGTTATATTCGTTCTCAAATAATAAAGTAGCTATCACTCTACTCAGAACACCTCACTGTATTTTTTTACTTTCACAAAATTTTATTTGCTTTTATTCTTACGAAATCGTTTAACTTTGCAAAGTATACAAAAAGGGTAAGATACCAGTAGGATACAAACTAGTACCACAGAGTACATTTGTATACTGTTAATTAGTACAACCTAGTTAGAAATTGCAGCAACCACTACCATAACCGTACGAGCCAGTGTTGCCAACTCCAAGAAAGTAAAAAACAACAGCTCACCTTTAAAAAAACGGGAGAAAACAGTAGGTAAATTACAAAGAAAACAGTAGGTAAAAAAAGGCAGATTTCATACTTTCCTCGTATAATTAAAATAATCACCTACTTTTATTAGCTAGCAGGACTCACATACATTGTTACATTATAATATTGATCACAATACAACAAAAAACAAAAATCAAAGTAAAATTATTTTCCACTTTCTTCTTCTACCGTATTTTCAGACTAATTTTCCTTTTTAAAATCATAAATATTTTTGTTAAATTTCTTTATGTGCTTTTCTGTGGCTTCAAATGAGTAGCAATCGATTATTTCAGATTTAGTGTGTAATGAACCTTTATTAGTTGTATTCGATATTCTGTTGCGTAATTTGGTTTTCATAATTTTATAGCTGTAAACAACCTTTCCATGGTGGCGCTGTTGTGTGGTAGGCATCTTAGCCATCTAGTGTCATTGCGTTTTATTACATAGTGGTTATCAAAGCATATTTCAATAGTGCAGTAGGTGGCGCTGGATGATAATTGAAAAACAGTAAAAATTAGGAATGAAACAGAAAACAAAGGCATCAATGTGAAAACAGCAAATGTACTGTCAAAACCTTAAAGTTAATATACTAGTAAGTTAAAAGAGTAGGGTTGGTAACACTGGTACGAGCACACAGATGAAAACTACGAAAGTACCTTTATGTGTATTTGTCAGTTTGCTACATACACAAGTAGGTATTGTGATAAGTATTCAGGATAGCACGGTATAAAACTAAGTAGATACATTTCACAGTCATACACTAGTTAGAGATGTAAGATTATAAAGACGAGACATTTACATTTTACATTTTAATCATTATTACATTACATTACGTACTGATATTGGATGTCAAGCCCAGATGGCGCTATGCAATTTCAAATGCAGGTTAGTATCTCTATCTGTCTCCTTTTATTATTCCAATATGCTATAAGTGCACTCATCTTGGGCCCCATCACTGTTTTATTATGACAATTATTGTTTTATAAACTGATTATTTTAATTTCACTAAAGCTATTTATATAAAATTAGAAATATGATATTTTTTATTTGATTCTAATTATAAGTTCATTTTTAATGAACAATTAACATTTTTATTTTCATTTAATTTAGTTTAATTCTAATTTTACGTAATTTGACCTTCCATTACTTATATCACAATATATCTAATCATTTATTTATATCACAATATATCTAAATATACAATCACTGATTTTGCTCACTTTACGAAAATTGACTTGCAGAGAATGCTTCTAACGTTACGTCTGCCTTGTATGATACAAAAGTTTAAATAAATAAATGTTGATGTTGTTCACTTATTTATATCTTATGTTCAATATTTTTTGGAAATTGTAATGTACGTAGGCTTTGTTATCAATATCGAAATCAAAACATATTTATTTGGAATTTTTGTCTGTCAGTCTATCTGACCGCGTATCACATTAAAACCATTAAACAGTATTGAATTGGATGATACTTAATATATCTTAACTTATATTATCTATTTCCGCGGGACAGGAAATGAGAATTTATATTTACACTCTATTAACAGGGCAATAAATGAAATATAGACTATCTGGCTGCAGTTATAATAAAAAAAAAATTATCTTTGTAATTGATAGAACTAACAGTCCATTTCTAATTCATTTAAATATAAGGCGTAAATTATCTGAAGAAAAGCGAGGGTAGGTAAATAGTTAATTACAATGATCAATACATCCATTCTAATTAACCAAAAATAAATCAATTCATCAGTCCATCATATCATTCTGTAACATTTGTAGTAACAGTTTCGCTAATTTATTATTTTAATTTTCATCATCATTAAATCGTGGCCTTAGCGTTAATGTTGTACAAACGTTTGGACCGTATCGTACGTAGAAAAACATAGCGTTTTGATTTTATTGTTTTAATGGAATTATTGAATATTTTATATCTATTGTTTTAATGAAATCCAATGTTACCTTAGTTAACTTTTCGTGAATCGTAAAATCTACGTGGATATTGGTTTTATATTTAAATAACGACATTCCTGACAAAACTACCTTAATAATCTGTTATGGTCTGTGATCTTCCATCGATAATCTGTATCAATCAAGAGTGTATCTTTTTACCGCGCCTCCCCAATCCCTTTATCGGCCATATTTTTTCATTCATTTCTTTCGATCTGCCGCTCGCGGCATTAACGTGTGTGTTATTACGATCGTGTGCAAATCGAGCCAGGCGGGACGTTTAACTTAATTTGAGGTAATATTCCTGGACAGATAGTTACGCTGATCGATGTTAATAGCTTTTATTGATATATTCTAGGTGTTTCATAGTTTACTGGTGCCTGGTTAGATAGTTAGTGGTAGTTAGACGTCGTAAATTATGTTAATATCTCCATTTGATGCCGTCGTGAGGATCTAAATTGCAGCATTGTTGTGCATTTTGAATTATTCGATAACTTCTAGACTCTTACTAGTATTTTCAGTGGTAATGTAATTGGACCGTTTTATATTGCGTTTTTCGTTCTGTCACTGTTGGCAACTGATGGGTCAGATTTGAAAAGTTAGGTTATTTGGTGAGGTTAGAAGTAAAATAAGTGTTTACTGCAATGCGTAAAATGTTCAATTGCTGACCCCACATTTTAAATTCGTGATTAATATTTTTAATATACAGTCTTGTCGTGCACATTTAAAAGTGTTGTTTTATGCGATTTTGTAATGGTACACGCCTCACCCGTATGGTTATGGATATACTTTGGTTTGTTGGCTTTAACGTAAATTTTATTGTTTTAAAAGTAAAAATGACGGCAAGGAATTTAATTGATATGCATGCAATTAAGGACTCATGTGGCGATCAAGTGTTTTAGACTTGACTTAATAAATCTTTAGTTTCGGAACAAGGTTTAATTCCTTCATTGTTATTAAGTGTCTATGAGTAGTTCATTTTAATTATTTAAAGTGTATATGTATATTGCATGTACTTGATTATTGCAATTATCTGTTGGCTTATATTCATGTATATTGAGTTACTATATCTTTATTACTAATATTTTAATTCACCATTTGGGAGCATAGAACAAAGTGTTTGAAGTCTTAACAAATATTGTTACCTACTCTGGCTTGAAACATTTTTAAACTAAACAAAATTAAAAAAAGGAAGATAAAACTTATTTCTAATTACTAAATTGATATTCTGGTTATTTAATTATTTTTTCTGGTGGTGTTATTGATTGTATGTACACATGTTCTAATCATGTTGATGCTTACTGAAGTGTTGCATAATTACTTATTACAAAATTCAAGACTAACATTCAAGTTGAATCCTTAAATTATTCTCGACAATAATGACATAAGTTTGGATAATTTACGTTCAGTACCTGCATAGATTAATATTAATTGATATTCTGTATGTTGTAATGATGATCATTAATATTTTCAATTTACTTTGTAATTGTAAGTAACAATTATAAGAATTTATGTTAGTCAATTTACGTTGGCTAATAAAAATAACAACTTTGTAAATTATAATTACCATTGCTCTGGATTCTAAAACCTTATATATGATGTGATAAAATTATACATAACCATATTTCAGTGTGTTAAGTAGAATCTCAGCGTAATTGATAATTTTAAAAAGAGAAAAATTTGACATCTGTCACTTGTAAATATTTTTCCATACAACACAATAAAAAATCCAGCTATATCTATAGTAAGAAAATATACCAAAAAAGTTCAAACCTATCACAGAAGACATTCATTTTTGTAAGTATAGACATACAAATTAATTTGGTTTTAAATTTATAATATGCTTTAAGGTTTGCAATTTTCAAAACTTAGCTCTTTAATTGTTACTTTGTTGCAAATCTTTGGATTTATTCCTGTAAATAATTGTTACAGTCTTTGTTATTGATATATAAGAGCATGATAGAAAAAAAATCAAGTGTAAAATGCCAATTTAAGACCCAGAATAATGTAGGTTCTACATACCTATTTTAAATAGGAGATTAAAATTAAAGAGAATGGACATTCTACTTTCAAATAAAAAGATTCAGTCTCATTTCTCAGTAATGCCATCTAGATTTGAAATAAAACATTGTAACGTTAATATACAAAATGCATTTTAATATAAATGAAAGCAATGTTCTGTTGTTTTTCCATAATATAATTTGAGCACTGCATACTTATCTTTTTCAAATTCAGTTTCTATATTAAATATTATTAATTATAAAAGTAGTTCCTGTAGAATAAAATTTAAGTATTAAGAAACATTAATTTATCATGGGATTAATTGCCACTGAGTTATTATAGGGTTAAAATAAAAGCTGTGTTGCAGTACATTGCTCATTAAAGTATATTTATCTAAAACATACACATACTCATGAAATTTACTGTTATATGTGGTTTGCATTCAATGTTGTTGTTGATGTTAGTGTAATTACAACAGCTTGTATTCCTCTGGGTCTAATTACTTGCCTAATTGCATTCACAGCTTGAAGGCATAAAAAGTTAGGTTGACTGACTGTAGGCGTTAAACAGACGCCACATTTAAAGTTAATTATGTTTTACTTTCTTTTATATCTGGGCTGCTTGGGACTGTTATAACTTTGTTAATATTTCAATTATAGATTTGAGTGATTTATTTTTAACACATAAGAGTTTTGATTTTATTACGGACCTGTAATAAAGTTGATTTTAGCGCCAGATTATAAGGTTATTTGCATTTTATATTGTAAAAATATATTTGATATTGAAGGTCGTGTCTCGGTTTTGGTGCCTAGTACTGTAGGTGCGGGTTTCCTTACGCTTAGTACGCCATCTGTGCACAAATTTGGTGAAGTTTAATTTATCTCATTAATGATAGATGGCGCTGTAGGTCTCATCCGGTCGAAGTTTACATTTACAATTTTATCCATTATCCGCTCAGGTGTGAGTTCAGGAGCCTAATTCTCGAATTGAAGAGATAATGTCGACGACAGACATGATCTCGAATCTTAAATCTACGAGATGTGTCGGCAAAATGTCTACTGTATCAAAAAAGTTATTCTGGGTTACAATAGACATTTGGGCATTCGACTTTTCTATCAGACATATGAAATAAACGATCCGTTTTCTAGATTACAACAACGCCAAGTCAAGAAAACTCGATTATACTTAAAAAAAATGTTTTAAAATATTCTAATCATATGAAAATATAGTAAAACACTTTGGTATTAATTCTACTCAACGTTTATATTGTTAGAATTTCTAAACTGCAATATTGTACTTAAAAACTATTATTAATACATATTTTTAACAAAACGAGTGGTTTCTTACCTATAATGAAACATTTATGTCATTTCAATGTCAAACAAATATCTTGACCATAGATGACAGTATTGTCTTGACTTTTATGCTAAATGGTTTTAATTTGTTTTATTTGTGTTTAATTATTTATACCATGGACTCGAAAAAGAAATATCCGTCGGCCTCGCAAAAGCGGAGGCTCTATTTAATGTTAGAAGCCCACGAAGAATCATGAAACAAGAAATAGGCAATATTTGGTTACATCTTTATATCGTCTTCAAAAGTTTTAGCGTTCTTTTATGCGGCTTGGAGTTCGTTTTTACAATATGATTACAGGATGCTTGGAAATAATAATGGTATCGAAACCATACAGGTTTAAGGTTTTGTAATTACCATGTGATATTGATATGTTAAAATAAAAAGCTACAACTAAGAGATAAGTGTTTATTTTTTATTTACATATTATTATTTAATACAACGAATAGTTCACAACAGTTGTTAGTCAAACTACTAGTTTTTTTCTCATATTTATAGCATCGGTAACAGTCAACTGAAATGACCATGAGACCCAAACCTATGGTGGGCATATCAAATGCTGCCTCGTAAAATGCCCTCAATGTGCTCTGGCAACTAAAATGAAATTCATGTCAAGGCTGTCTTAGTCTAAAAATAAAAATTTAATTTCTAATATGCCATTAGTTCTTATGGAACGGTATTATAAATTCTTACACATATAAGCCACCAGTTTTTTTTTTAATCTAACATTGACACAAATTTCAATTGTGTATTAATCGAATTTTAATTCTTTCTGTTTACATAACTTCGCTCATTAAATATTAGGGGACACAATTGCAACATGTGTGCAATCTATTCCAGGGAAATAGTACATTCTGTAGAACCTTAACAAACAAGGTTCAAAATAAACATTGAACAAGTACAAAGTAATAAAAATATGGTCATTTTAATCAGTCAGTGTAACTAGAGTAACATATGCAGTTTGAATTGAATGCACTATTTAGAAATAAAAATACTTGTCGTGATACTTTATCCAGTTTATCAAACATACTTGGGAAATGTATCCACTGACCAAATGCAGTACAAATAAATGTATTTACAGAATACCTATATGATTAAATGATTTAGAATTTGAATTTTGAATTCAGGTGCCACAATATGCACTAAATCTTCCGTCAATGCCCTTGAAAGCCGGTTTTTTTTAATAAACGGGGTTTCGCTCAACTCCGTTTTATTAAACCGCCAAAGGTGTCGTCGACGTGGTACAACTGCAGCATCTGCATCTGCATCGCCAACAAATTGTACAACAAATTTATCCTCATCATTTACTTGAAAATAACTTCACGATTTCGTGCTTACATACTCTGTAATGTGTCGACATTGTCAAATGTCGAATAGAGATATGAATGTCGAATGCTCGTCGCAGACATTATGTCGAATGCGACATTCGGAGAATAAGGAAATAAGCTTTTTTAATTCGCCATGTTTTGTAGACATATGTCTATTAGACATAAATGTCTGCAATTCGAGAATTAGGCTCCTGTTGACGCGTATATGCGTAGAATGTGAAACTAATTCTGGGTGGTCCCGCGAAATACGAACCCGTGTGATAAAAACGACCATTACTCTTAAATTTTCTATAGAAGCTGTATATAAAACTGATGTCGTTGGAACGTTAGGTTATGAAACAACCTAATATAAAAAAATAAAGTCCAATTTTGTCAAGAAATGTATTTTTTATTCTAATTTGAAATACGGAATTACCGATTTTTTTTTCGAAATTGTTGAAATAAGTGGATATAATTAAAAAAAACAAATATATTTTCTAAAACTGTTTTATTTACATCATTATACATTATTGTACATTATTCGGCAAAAAACAACACATATCACCATACTTTTTTTCGCAACATAAGCTTAACAAAAAACTCATTCAGTAAGTTTCGACATTAATTCCAAGAACACTGAGTCAAGTTTTTTTTTTGCGCCCAGACAAGGAGATAGGGCTACCCTCCGGGAAGCGGGGGAGGGGGTTGCTGAATGCTCATAGCATACCAGCGCAGGCGACTGCGCTGGTTATGTGGGACGCCCGAAAAACCTAGGGGCCTACCCACTATACACGACCCGAGGTTGGCTTTGGCCTGGAGGCCTCTAAGCCGTCATCTGATGCGACCCCCTTTAGGGAAAGGGGGCGCTAATGAGTCAAGTGGCTTAGGTTATTAATTTATAGTTTAGTTTGGTCCATATACTTATCACGTGCAGAGTTTCAGCCGTTACAAGTGTTTAGTTTATTAGAAATGGAACACTTAACCAAGCACTTAAAACAAGCGCGAAAAAGGACCTCTTAAACTTTGTAACACAGGGTAAATTCTGATGCATTTAGTTTAAATACGAATTAACATTCTATAACTTCATTAAATTTACGAATTGATCGTAACAATCAATAGGCATGCTGCCATACAAATATGTTTCAAATATCTACAACCAACAATTATCAGTTTCATAATAAAACTTAAATTAAGAACATAAAATGACAATAAATTAAAAATAACGTAATGAAATAAAATAAATTTTATTTGAACTAAGAACATAAAATAAGAATAATTTAAAAATCACAAATAAAAAAAAATGGCCAGAAGGAAAAAATTAAGAAACCTTTCCTTAAGTTACTTGATGTAGAAAATAATAAATATATATATATATATATATATATATATATATATATATAAAGAGAAGTTAATATATAAAATCAAGAATGGAGAGTAAGAAAACAGGGTTCAGGATAGACAGTTTTTTTGCAACCAGCACAAAAATCTGGAGAGTTTTTTTACAAATCGTGCACGCCCGCCTAAGCCGTTGGTTAGCCCCGTTGCCGTTGGTTAGCGTTGGTGAGGTTATCGACCAGGCGATGCGTGACGTCTACTCTTTTCCGTGTGGTTGCAAATGAAACTGTAGAACAAGAATGTTTTGATAAAATAGCATTGATGAGAGAGATTCGGAATCTGCGATGGTCAAGAGTAGAAGAACTATGGCGATGAATGTAAGAATATAGAACTGAAACATCAAGTAACCTACGGAAAAGTTTCTTGTCCCACACCTTGGTACGCTTCCTTTCTACTGGATACATGGTCAGGAGCTGGTCCTTTTTATCCACCCCACCCATCATGATATTGTAATCGAATATCAGGGTAGGTTTGGTGGATCCTCGGATAGTTTGTTGGCCGTTGCCATGGTATATAGAGATCATAGCCACTCGGTTAATATCTTTCCATACCATGACATCGACATCTCCAGAGGTCAGACCAGTGACTTGCCCCCGGCGCATGTTCTTTTTGTGTAGATTGTTTAAGGCCTGCGGAACAAACTTACGGTCGGTCCGCAGGGTCCCTATACAAGCTATACCAAGTGATTTTAACCTTCTGGCGAGAGCTGGGGACTGGTAGTAATTGTCCATCCACAGCGTGTACCCCTTATACTCTTGGAGTATAATTGGAGTAGACGTTTACACCCCACGGCTGCTCCGTCGCCGACGGAAGCACGTCCGCGGGTGCAACATCTTCGACAGCTTCGCCTTCAGTGTGCGCCGAGTCTTCGGCAGCATCCTCATTATCCAAGGGTGTATCCAACAAGCTCCGATACACCCTTGGAATATTGACCATCAGGGGCTCCTCCTGCTCCTCGTCTTCCTCATCAGAGTAATTGTCGCTGCCTGTAACAGACGATATATTAATTTAAAAACTTCTCATACGTTAACTACAGATTCGAGTTTATTGTAGACAGTACAATTGATAAAGGAATATAAAATCTGTAAATTCTAAGTTGACATTCACACTAGGAACTTCGCAATAGGTAGTAACTGGTTGAAGTTCACAGATATTTGCCTAAGGTCCTGGTCCTTGTCCCCAAACAAAATCAACATGTACTTACCATGATTGATGAGGAAGGCGACATCATCATCATATATTCACTGCGACGAGGGCAACCAGGTGAAGGAGGAGCATCAGGATGCTGCCCCGGAGGGCTGAGTTCCACAAACCTAGAAAGTAGTGTTGTAGTTAGTACAGACATCAACCATATCATTTTTTTTACTTCATAGAAAAGTAATATTTTGGAAAAGTTCTTAAGATACTTACATGGCCGGCGAAGGCACTGACGTTGATGGCGACGGCGGCGCAGGAGACGGCGGTGCAACCATTAATGGTTGCACCAAAGCAGGATTAGATCTATGTAGATGGACATTTTAAAATAAATGTTACAACTTTATAATCAGGAATATAAGAAAGAGTGAAGGCACATTTATTAACAACTTGTACAACAACAAATGAGCCGTGGTAGCTAAGTAATTTCAACGTTGGTCTCCCGCACGGGAGACCGCGGCGAGTTCGAATCCTGCACGTACCTCTAATTATACAAAGTACGTACATAATAATTATCACTTGCTTCGGTGAAGGAAAATAAAATGGAATTACATCGTGAGGAAACCTGCACACCTGAGAGTTCAACCTTCCTCATAACGACTGGAGACCCGAGCTTAGCACTGAGAAGCTAAGAGTTGTAATGAATGAATGATGGACAACAATACACGCAAAAGAAACATTTTTTAGTAACTGTTTAAAAACGGATTACAAATATAAATAAGACGACCAAAAAAATACATTACCAAAAAAAACATAACTGAGTCGAAATATTAGCAACAAATAAAAACGTATCGTGAGTACCTGCTACATAATAAAATATATAAATTCCGCGATGACATTGGTTTAAAATCAAATGATTTTGTGTTACAGCATCAAACAGTAAAAATCTTCAAATGATTTACGCAAAAACAAACTACTTACGGTTGCCACACGCGCATCCTTTTTGGATGCAAGGCCGACTCCAGACCCCGCCCCTCCGGCATCTCTCGGATTTCGAAGAACTCAAGTCTGAAATTCAAAACGATATTTAATACAAAATTAGTTTGATTAGAAACCCCAGTTGCTAGTAACCCTGCCTGCCGAGCGACGGGTGCCGGGTTCGATTCCTAATAGGGGCAGATATTTATGTGACAGACAAATGTTTGTTCTCGGGTAATTCGTCAATATCTATTCAGCGTATTTGAGCTCATGAATCAGTAAAAAAGTCAGTCAATGGTAACAAAGATTAGTTTATTGTAGATAAACAATGATTAAGACTATTGTTCGAAACATGCTGAATTTTTTTATGAATGACGGTACCATTGGTTTTTTTTATGGTATGCAATAATCATAACGAACAAAACAAGCGCACATGTTTCAAACTACCCCTTACATTTAGAAATAGTATCTACATTGTTTTAAATCAATCATCTAAACTTATTTTTATTTATGGACAGATTATAATGAAACGCACCTTGAGTAATACTAAAATACACTAGTCAAAACAAACGAAATTGCCCTCTCTGAGATTAGCGCAGACATACACATCAAAAAAAGTTTGCGATCACTAGGAAAAACAGATATATTTTTTATAATTGTAACTTTATCAAGAAAAAGTGTTTATAGAATGTTTTTTAACTAAAAATACAGTTTATGAAATTAGAAAAAAAAACCTTCAATAATTTTTTGGTAATAAAAATTAGCTTACTCAAAGTTAATGCGAATGTGAAGAAAATTTGATTGAAAGAAAAAGAGGATCATACAAAAAATATACTATATTTGAAATGGTTTTTATTTAGTATAATATCACTCCTCCTCTGGCTCGAAGACATGCGGAAATCCTTCTGGGCATGCTGAGGATCAAATTATCCAGCATTTCTTGCAGCAACCTATCCCATTCTTGAACAACGGCTTCCCTGATCTCTGGCACGGTCTGAGGAAGTGGCTGACGGTTCCAAACAGCTCGCTTTACAGCGTCCCATGCATGCTCGATTGGATTTAAGTCAGGCGAGCCGGCAGGCCAGTCTAATCTTGTGATGTTGTATTCACGGAGAGCAGTATTAACTCGTTGAGCTCGATGTGCGGGGGCATTATTGTCGACCAATACAAATTGGTGCCCATGGTTTATTCTAAATGGTCTAACAATTCCATCAATAGCGACTGTTTTGTACATAATTGCAGTCATGTTGCCTTGATACGGGATCAAAGATGTTTTAGCTCCAATCATTATTCCGGCCCAAAAGGACACCGATTTTCCACCTTGCTGAACAGTTCCAGTGGCAGTTCTTTGCCTCTCCGAGTCTCCAGGTCTTCTCCAGACGCGAACACGTCGGTTATCCGGATGAATAATGATTCGTGATTCGTCAACAAAGGCAATTATGCCAAATGTTTTCATTTTCATCTTCTTCAATTTGGCGGAGTCTAGCCCATTGCAATCTGTGTCGCTGTCGTTGCCGTGAGTTCAGAGGTGCTTGCCAGGACCTCCTCGCTCGTAAACCAAACTGGTGTAAGCAATTCTGAATCGTCTGAGTGCTAGCTTCACGTCCAGTTGCAGCCCGCAACTCTGCCTTTATTTTGGTAGCGTTGATTGTTGGGTCACGGGTAGTCAACAATTTGATATAGCGCTTCTGGGCAGCAGTCAGCACAGTTGGACGACCACTGCGAGGTCGGTCAGCTTAATTACCCATGTCGTGATACCTCTGCAACGTGGTCACGACATTGGGATACGGAGACTCTGCGTGCTATTTCTCTCGTAGAATATCCTTCTTCTCTCAAAGTTATAATTCTTACTCGTAAACCTTCTGATAATCCTTTTGGCATTTTTTTCAAGCTAGATATCCTCCGAAAATATCGAAAAAATCGCTTGAATCCACTTGTATCAGATTTCTGAATGATGCTCTACCACGATTGAACCTTCTTTTATATTGAAAAACAATTGAAGTTTTAGAATCTTTAATGTTCAAATTATGTATTTTTAAATAGAGAACAAAAAAGAAAAATAAATCATGTTGTATTTTATCATGCTAAGAAAAGGTTTCAATTTTTCGAACCGATCGCAAACTGTGTACGCACTGTGATCTGTGCAACTGTGATCGCAAACTGTGTGTGTGATGTGTGTACGTGTTAATTAAGTAATTAAACTTACTCTTCAATGCTGCAATCAATCAATCAAAGCAGGGTCATCCATAGTCGCCGTCCCTACGGGGGCGTGTGCGGTATGGGAAGAATTCGTGCCTCAAGAGTCATTCTTTTTTACCCGGACATAAACTCGGGAGAACGGTGTCTCTCGGTGGAGGAGGCGGGACCCCGCTGTTTAGCGGGGGAAAATCCCTTATCGTTCCGTAAGACAAGCATAGGTCGCAGACAGTAGTCCCGAGGGACTATCCTGTCTCTAAGAGCTCCCACGGAAGCGGATACCTCTCCGGCGGACGGGCGTGCAGCGGCGCCATCCCTCTTAGAAATTCATGTGGTCCGTTGTCGGCGCGATCGAACATGTTCCGCGCCAATCGGACCACATATTTTTCTAACGTCTCCACCTTGAGGTCACGCGCCAACGTCGTCAGCGTACAACGCGAGCACCGCATCGCGCTCCCACTCTCGGAGATGTCCCGCGAGAGTTGCGATGTCGTTCGTGTAGAGCGCGTACAGTGCCGGCGACAGGCAGCTCCCCTGAAGTATTCCCGCACATATTGGGCGAGGGTCTGAGGTCGCGTCCTCAACCGATACCACGAACTGCCGCCCATCGAGAAACGACGCTAGCAGCCTAACCAGCATAGCTGGCACGTGTGAGTCCAACAGTTTATATACGAGCCCAACATGCCACACGTGGTCGAACGTCTTCTCGATATCCAAGAAGACCCCGACCGTGTGCCACCCGTAGTTAAGCTCGTCACAAATGTGGTGGATCACCCGCGCCAGCTGAAGCGTAGTCGAGCGGCCGGATCGGAACCCATATTGCTCATCTCTTATATTAAGCGATGGCATTATGCGCTCCAGCACCTGCCGCTCGAAGAGCTTCGCTAGTGTCGGCAGCAGCGTGATGGGACGGTAGCTAGCCGGGTAACGGGGGTCTTTACTTGGCTTCGGGAGGACGATGACCTTCCCTAACTTCCAGGTGTTCGGGAAGTGGCCCGTGCGGAGAATACCATTATAGAGCCGTGTCAAGGCGACAACGGCTCCTTTGGGCAGCATGCCTATCGCGAGGTTTGTAACTCCGTCAAAGCCGGGGGCCTTGCGCTTTGGATGTCGCAAGGCCGCCTTCCGTGTCTCTGAGGGGGCGATGAATCGCACTCCCTCGAGCGACGGTGTCGGGCCATTGAGGAAGTCCTGTACGCGCTCCTCGACGTGCTCGTGATGGGCGCGGATGGCAGGCGCGGCGGGGTGAAGTGTAAAAACCTCCTCCAGGTACTCTGCAAGGATCTCTGCTCTGTCCTGCGCGGGGTAGACCTTTTCGTCCGTCCGATTAACGAGCGCACAAACCGGCACCCTGGTACGAGATAGCTGCCTGCCGAGATGGTGGAGTGAAGTGGCCGATTCGCCAGCCTGGTCGACTCTTGCCTCCCATGTGGCTCCTCGGTACTCCCTCATCTCGCCAGTCAACCTCTCGACCAGCGCATTTAGGTCACCTGGGATAGCGGGTGTGTGACCAAGTCTTGCGAAGACGGCGCTTCTCGGTAATTAATTTCCACAGACGGACCGGTAGTTCCTCCAGACGACCAGACTCTACCCGGCTCTGAGTGGTGGCCTCCGCAAGTGCTTCCTGCACTGTGGTAGTAAACACCTGTGCGGCGGCCTCCACCCCCTTCGGCGCGGTGAGCAGCTGGTGGTATTTTACCGCTTTAAGTTGTCGCTGGAAGCGTTCCCAGTCCGTGTTGCGGCGAACCCTTGGTAATGTCACACACTGCCCCAAGGCCAAGTGACCAATGTGGGGAGATGCTGTGTGTCCAGGTCGTACAGCACCTCCACATGGACCGGACACGGCAGATCCTTGCAGAGCACTATGTCCAGGACATCCGCGCAGCTTCTGTCCGACGTGGGGATGTGGGTGGGGGCATTTGGCCCAATCACTTCAATACTGCTCGGACCTGGTCGTTCATGGCGGGCCATGGCGCGAACACCACGTGATCGGCCAGGCCACCAGGACCACCGCGGAGCTGCGGCCCACGTGGACCAGCTCGACCACCTCGCACACGTAGTCCTCGACTACGTCGACCACCACGCATACGAGGGCGTCGATCTCACTAAAAAGCAAAACATGGAAGATTTTACAAAAGTTGTAAGAAATACGCAAGTTAAAACGCAAAAAACTTTGAGGCGAAAAAATACACAAATAAATGCTAATAAATGTTAGAAATTCATTAAATTCTAAAGCCTCGTCTATATTTGTGAATATCGGTCGACCTTGGAGCAAAACTCACAAAATGGCCGTTTAAATTCGAATTTCTAGAAACTTCTTTGGGTTGTTTACGTTCTCATTTCATTGTTACACGAAATCGTTTTTTACATTTAATGCTTGGTAACAATAAAAAAATACATTACAACAAAAGTAATGACAATTCTTCATCATTAGTGAGTAAGACGTCGCCATGGTGCGCAAAAAGGCAAACGATGTTTTTTGAAATAATTATTTTTGTCCAAAATCTTTATCAAATACATTATTTATTCATTAAAAACTGATCATTACTTACCATTCCATGATTCTGTATACTTGGAAACAACAAAACAAATTGAATGTACTGACACCTATTCACGTAGTACGCGTAATAGGAACTGAGCGATGAATTTTAAAATGGGCGTTTGTTATCCGAGTTCATTTTAGGGTAGTTGTTATTTGGCACACGTCATTGTTTTTTTTTCTACACGTATTTAATGTTTGAGCATTTTAGATATAGATCCATACCGCGGCTCTCTTGCGCTTTCTGAGATTAGTGCAGACAAACGTGGTCTGATCTCATTAAAAAAGCAAAACATCGAAGATTTTACAAAAGTTGTAAGAAATACGCACATTAAAACGCGAAAAACTTTGAGGCAAAACATACACAAATAAATGCTAATAAATGTTAGAAATTAATTAAATTCGAAGGAAGCCTTATCTATATTTTTTTGTGCATATCGGTCGACCTCGGAGCAAAAATCATAATTTGGCGGGTTAAATTCGAATTTCTACAAACGGTCTTTGGCTTGTTTACCTTTTCATTTCAATGTTACGCGAAATCCTTTTTTGCATCAAATGCTTGGTAACAATAAAAAAATACATTACAACATACGTAATGACGATAATTCGTAATCTTTAGTATTTTTAATATTTACAACAAATTAAAATGTGTGGTTAAGACGCCGCCATGACACGCAAAAAGGTAAACAATGTTTTTTGAAATAATTATTTTTGTTCAAAATTTTTATTAAATACACCATCTATGCATTAAAAATTGATTATTACTTACCCATTTATGATTCTACACAAGTTTTTATAACAGAAAACCACAAAATAAAACAATCACACTAAAAGAACGCCTTTCTCACTCGCGTTTGAAAATCTAACTGAGCGATGAATTTTAAAATGGCCGTATTTAATCCGAGAGTGTTTTAGATGCTTGTTATTTGGCTTAAATTATTATTATTTCCTACACGTTTTTAATTTTTGAGCGTTCTAGATACAGTTTAATAAATTAAAAATAATTCAAAACCGATTTTTAAAAACAGTCGACTGAATCAGTCTGGTTAACATTTAAGCGTTTTTAAATGTCAGACTGAATCAGTCTGCTTAACATTCAAGCTATTATTATTTTGTGTGATGATGTATATCGCAATGAATTTTATTTTTGCTTATTCATTGAATACTTCATTTTTATAAAAATAATTGCAAATAAGAAATACTAAGGATAGTAATCATCTACAAATAAAATGCTTATTTGTTAGAATATTGCTTCCAGCAGACTTACGATTTATATGAATATTAAAATTTAATTTTATATTGGTGGCGTAAAAAAAATACAATGTTTAATCTTTCCGCCCTTACGAAAGAGCCTTAACGCGATGTCAATAATCGCGCAAATTTTTATAGCAGTTATACTCAATGAAGTTATATATATGGCACGATTTGTACACAACAGAAAACCAGATTTCAGGTTTAGCGAGCATGGTCTGTCTGCGAGTGCCTCAGAGGGACTGGTGATGCTTGGGTAGGGTTGCTCTCGTAATCTCATAATGTATTAAATTTCATAATATACAGGCAATTAGTAATAGCATACATCGTGAATATAATTATTAGAAGTTTTGATAAAAAATATAACGATGTTTTCTCGTTAGTAATAATCCAATTACATTTTTAGTTTCCCTTACAATTGACTTTGATCTATTGGTTACCATGTCAAAATGTTGTGACTTTCCGCTTTATTGATGTTTTATTCTAAATCTAGAGTTGTTTCATACTGACGTTTATCTGGCAACCCTGAGCGAAGGCGAGGCAGCGCTGTCGGTGCGTCCTCTGTAATTATTATCAACATTGAGCCGTTTTGCCCGTGGCCCGTAATTAAAACATAGTTAGAGGAACGAGCGCGGACGCCTCCGTCGACCAGATTAATGCCTTAATAGAAATGTAACACTTGATTACATTAATAAAGAACTGGGAATTATCGCGTTTTTACACCCCGCCGTACTCACTCTGATGGTTGATTGATGACGTCATTTATAACTGCCTTCGCCCGATTCTTGTTTTGATTGTGCACGTTAAATAAGTACACTGATGTAACTAACGGTCTGGTGAGAGAACGGATCGTGTTATCATCTTATCTGAGATCGTTAGAAGCGTTTCAATATTAAAGCCCTACGAACTTTTAATTAGTGTTGACTGCCGTCAATTCTTTTTTCGTCGAAATCGATTTGTGGTATCATCCGATCGATAAATTAATCCAATTTTAATTGAAAGCTAATATATTTTTGTTGTAATCAATCATTTCGTAAGGTTGACTGTTGTGAATTTAATAAGCTTTTTGTTCGTGAAGGACAAGAACATTATTCTTGTCTACTGTAGGTTTCGCACTATGCAGCTATGTAGTTTGAAGCTACTGTGTGAATCACTTTTTGTTATAGCCTAGCATGAGATACACGTTAGTATATCCTTAAAAACGCTATGGCTCTATCGAATGTTGGGGTTTTTCAGTAGTTTTCATACACAATGAGCTTGCGAAATGGCCCTTCACGCAAGTAACTCGAGAGCTAACAACTCACGAGGTGAAACAATGGAGGCTTTGTGTCAGCTCGCGCGCATGGAAGCTAACTTGTTCGCTCACCCCTCCCCCAAGACATGTTTACAGCGTCCTCTCTTTTGCAATGACATGTTAATAAAGTTGTTGGTGCCTCCATCGTCCCGCCCTATTGTGTACTGCGTATTGAACTTGAAAGATTGGATTGGGTAGGGTTGATGTAAGCTTTTGTAGTGTGGTGCAGTCGATGATTTTGTTGGAATTTGTTTGGTTCATCATATAATGTGATTTTTATTAGAAAGAGGAGTGATTAAAGCGTATCGATTAATTTTGAATATTTTTGCTGAAATTATTTTTTAAGAACTAGCATATAACGAAATATTTTATCTTTTTAGGTCCATTTAGTTTTTATCCATCTTGTATTTGAATAAATAGGTTTAAATGTAGATGTTTGACTCGAACTTTATTAGGATATGTTCTTAAGTTAGCACTACAGAAATTTAAAAATATTTTTGTATAAAACTTTGCTTGTTTTTTAATAAAATGATACTAATAATAAAATCATCAGGATCTTGTATATACATTCATGAATTTGAAAAATTCGTATTTGTTGGTAACACATTTGATCAAAAGGTATCGGTCGATCTATTCAGGTAGTCTATTATAGCGAAGATATCATAAAAATAAAATTATAGAGGTAGTATAACTTTGTTCCAAAAGTGATTGTAGTAAAATTAATTTACGATTGTTGTTGCCACGATAATTAGTTAGAACGTATTCCAAGGAGCGTGTATAAACAGAAGTATGGGCAGGTAGCTGTATCCATTTTACCTGTGGAGGAAAGCGGGAGATGAGAAATAAGTTTTGTCTGCTTACTACTGTGAATGTGTGTCCTTAAAGTTATTTATTTATATTGTACTTTTTGTTATGTCAACACCAATAATGACATGTTTAGATTAGGCATTTTAGACAAATTTTTAATGTTAGGTTTTTAGATCTGCTCATGTTTTTGGTTTAGGAAAATATTGTTCATATCAGGAACGATTTAAAAGTTTGAAATAAAGAGATCGTGAAAGCAGGCTTTCAATCTGTTTCGATTTCAGCAGCCATTGTTCATCGCACCACAATGGCGTCGCCGTACAAATCGACAAGCATTATTACGAACTGTCAGTGTTGTGTCAGGAGCGCTTAATTAATATGGGAACGCTCCAACTTGTGATTGGCATTCAAATGAAAAGATGGAGTGTTGCCGTGCCGTTGCGAGTTTGCGTTCACATTTGTATTATATTTCTTAAATATTATTATTGACATCAGGAATGACAGTAACTGGTTAAGACCAATAAAGCCTTTGATATCTACGAGTACAACTAACCTCAAATTTAACTAGCGCTTTGTTTGAAGTTGGATACATATGTTGTGATTTTTCAAAGGTCTTTTTGTGTGAGTTGCTGGTCTTTATCCCTACTTCGCGATAGCGTGCGGTCGTGGTCTTGATGATGATGACAGTTTCAGAACCTTCTCAATCCTCTTTCTCCTCACGACTGCCCTCTTTCTATTTGTGCCGTATTAATTAGACCATTTTCGTTGATTTCAGATAGCAAGACTCCAAAATGCAAATTTTTGTGAAGACCCTAACGGGAAAGACAATCACCCTCGAGGTAGAAGCCTCTGACACTATCGAAAATGTGAAGGCTAAGATCCAAGACAAAGAGGGTATTCCTCCTGACCAGCAGCGTCTGATATTCGCTGGCAAGCAGCTGGAAGATGGTCGCACTCTTTCCGACTACAATATCCAGAAGGAATCGACCCTTCACTTGGTGCTACGTCTTCGTGGCGGTACCATCGAGCCATCTCTCCGTATTCTGGCGATGAAGTACAACTGTGACAAAATGATCTGCCGCAAGTGTTACGCTCGTCTCCACCCTCGTGCCACTAACTGCCGTAAAACCAAATGTGGACACACCAACAACCTCCGCCCCAAGAAGAAGCTTAAGGATTAGATTAATAATGTTATTATTACCATCTCAAATTCATGTGTAACATTTGAATAAAAACTTGGGTTCGAAAGTCTTTTTTTAGTTTATCAGCCCTATAAACACTACATAAAGTATGAAACACTGTCTCCGCTATGTGAATGCCATAATCCAAAAATGACTGTTGGAGTTTTCCCGCGATTTTTACCAATAAATAAGGTTGTGGTTTAGTGAAGATTAATTTATGGAAATAATTTTGTCAAGCTGTTAATTGTGAAGAAGTTTGAAAAAAAAAATAGTTGTTTTTGGTACGGGTGTAATTTGTAAATGCAAAGAATATTTCTTTACGCGAAACTAAGGCGGTTATTAGTTTTTTCTAGTAATAATTGCCAGGAAGCGTCATGATATTATTTTACCAGAATCAATGCCCTAAAAGCGGTCAGCTTTGGGTAAATATAAACTACTTGTTCATAAAATACTAATTTATTTAACCACAATTTTCGGGCGTTTTGTTATGATCTTATATTACGAATTCATCTTGAGCATTACCTTAGGTGAATATTATCCGACCCTGAATCTAGAACGAGGTTACTCGGGTCGCCCTGGAACAGTGTTTCTCCAAAGCCTTATGTACATTTGTAACTTTTACTGAAATAATACGACCCCTACATAAATTTACCTAACTACTTACATAGATTTTATCAATAAATTTTCATAAAACCGTTAAATGTTTAACACTATAGAAACAATAAAATGTCTTGGATATTAGCGAAATCAACTAATGTAATCCATATGTAATCATCATATGAGAACAGAAAACTTGGTTCATTGATGCATATTAAACATCTTCGTCAGAGACAAATCTTACAAGCGTATTCTTATAAGTGGGTCGTGAGTGAACGAACAACAACCAATGAGCAGATCGTTCTCACGAACGACTTACTCAAACAGCTTTAATTCGACTTTAATGATCTGTTCGCGTGAATAAAATTGATTTGATGGCATTATATTTTGACTTTCCTCGCTAGTAAGCGATGATGTTTGAGCGCGACATCTGATCTTATTTCAGCTAATTGACTTTTTCGTACGCAAATTGCCAACGTGATTACCAAGTGTCTGGTTAAATTGATCTTGTAAATGTCATCGTTTTCATTTGACTATTGCGTGTAGGAAGAAGTTATTAACATACTGATTGTGGGTTACACACTATTTAATCTTATATCACATGTGTAAGTATTTCAATCACATTTCATTTAACATTGTTTCCTTTATAACTGTAGGCGTGCAACACCACAACGGTGACTTATAAAGAACGTTGAAATAATCTTCAATCGGAATACTGAAATCTTATTAGAGTGGATCGAACCAAATTTTTTTGAATTTCCCATTGCGAAGGATAAGAAATTAACGGTAGAGTATAACTTAACTATTCAAATTTAAGTCACTATATTTGATAGTGATTCACAAAATTTGATTTTATTAACCTACTTTGTAAACAATGGTAATTGGTAAATGGTAAATGGTTATATGATACAAATAAAACTGTTGTAGGTAAATGTTAAAATTTCTAAATTAATATTTCTTCCTTTGTTTTACTAACAAATATTGTATGTTTTACAGATTCATTGATCAGTTCAGTTTTATCATATTTTCGTTTAATGGTTATTGTAAGACACGGATACATGTGGACAAAAAGCTGTCATTAAGGAGGTACTGAGTGGTTGTGGTGTGGAAATGACTCAATCTCACCAGTGTTGGGCAGGTGGTGAGCGTTTGCATGTAATTAGATCCAAGTAGGGTTGACATCTACAGTCAAATATCAAATACGGAAACCCAACAATAATGCGTATAATAATATAAATTTTATTAACATTGACTTTGAATTGGCCATTACGCCATTTAAAAAAACATTGATTATAGGGAATGTGTCGTTTAATTCTATGTAAAAAAAGCTTGCAAATTAAATGCAATGCATCGTGCGGCGTTAAGTAGGTAAGAGATAACTGACTAGCCATTGGAAGTAGTAGATTTCATAATGCATCTGTAGGGAAAATACAATATAGACCACACCAGAAATCAGCGTAAGTTGTCACAACAATTTAAAAACTACTGATAAGAACTTTTGTGCCCGTGTGCGTCTGAAGACGATTCGCTACTGCTGCTGCTTTTGCAGTCGCTTGCACTACCACATGTTACAGTGCTAACACGTAGGTACTTACTGTACTAGCACTGTGTCGTGTAGGCTTGTCGTGACAGCTAAAATTCCAGTTTCTTGCTTCAACAAATTGTACTGTAATCGACAACCCTAGCTCAAAGTGCGCCGGCGCAAGCGTCAAGTGGTTAAAAACGCATTAGCGCAGTGACAACGCCCTAGACAGCTTTATTTGAGACCAAAACACGTTTTTACTTAAGTATTTCATTTTATATTTATTTTCCTACATTACAGCTTAATATTCCATTCAAATAAAAAATTATTATGAAGTTAACACTATTTTTCTTTTACGAACTTTATACAAGGTGGGCACACAGATTACATGGTAAAATCACATTGATTTACTTATAAAACCAACAAATTTAAAATCTATTGCCCAGAACCATTTAATTCCGCTGGCAACAATTGGATAATAAAATTAGAATAAAACCATTGATTCGAACGCTAGCTACGAATTTTCAAATTTGGAACGAGCGCTGCCATCTTCCAAATTGCCGCCATAAATGCGATAATTGGATAATCCCATAGTCAGTAGCTAACTGAAAATGGTTTTATTGGTTGCTTTTAATGTTATTTACCTACCTAGCTTTTAAAACTTGGCTTAAAAGCAAACTGGCTGTTAATAGTTAAATAAAACTTTATTTATTTATCTACAATGAAACCAATGCTGACCTCACAGATAAATATATAAGTAAATTGGAACGTTGTAGGTGTCACGCACGGGCTTCCCGCGCTTTTCTTTAGGTTATTATAAAACATGCTGGTGCCGAGTCGTGACGTTAAAAATATAATGCCAAACTTCACAATCATCAATCGTGTAAACTCATCAAGGGTTCTGTTTATGTTGTGCACATCAACTAATAGAGTCATATTATAAATGAAAAAAAACACGACACATTCGACTTTCGAATTTTGCATGCATTTTATTGAACAAACGACATCTATCTTACTTCGGATCTGATTGAACTACAAAATGTCATAGAGTAGATTTAATACATACATACTTATAATGATTTCTTATCAAACAAACTCGAAAATCAGTGCTGTGAATATTGAAATAAGCGAACTATCTGTCATACGTTGTATACACTTTGGTCGTTTGGAAATATTACTGGACTTCCTAAAGAAAAGCTAATGGATAGATCGATGGTGCTTAATAAACGAGTTATCTTCAAATAAATTCTTTATTTGAATGGAAATTTATATAGGGTCATTGTACCAGTAATGGACAGTTTTAGAAAACGGTTTACAATGAATAGCAATTTTTTTTTCAAATTACTAAATCGTGATTGTTATATGAAATAGTGGTGTAATAAAAACTTGGAAATAGGTTTTTGTTAATTGAATGAATAAAAGATTATTGATTTTACTTCTACAACAATTAAAATAAGGTACAGCTATGAACAGTACTATGTTGTCTGTAGTAGCTGGGTGAATATTTAATTTTGTGCATATTATGATGTTTTTGAAGAAAGATAAATAATGATAAGTTATTATGTTCTTTATACGATTTTTAAGAAGTGAATAATAATAGTAAAAGAAATCTTAGAAAGGGACAGCAATCAGACTTACGGTTATGGAATTACAGAGCTTTTTATTTTTTTACTAAACAGTAATGAGATTTATTACTTATGGGGATTAGATACAATTTATGGTAATGAGAAAAAGGTGAAAATGAGAATTAGAACTAAAATAGTGAATCAGCCTTTTATTTATTATAATTACTTTAAATTTACATAGAAACTCTAGTTTTAATTAATAACACAATTATTATCCCAAACCTTAATAGTTACAATAAATAAAAATGGAATAAAAAGGAAAAGAAATTAGTTTTTCTAAAATAAATTAAATCAATAATGGGATTACTTAAATTGCTCATTAATCCTTAATAATTTAGTAGACTTATTAAAAATTATATGTATAGTTACTACCTGATCCGGTAGACGTTGTTTTGCCATATAAATTACTTATATCGCTAATTATAATAAGTATACTAAATAGAGTGTACAATATTTTTTGTTATCCCATCTTTAGCTAACACAAACAAACTGGATGGTTTGCCCACTCGAGAGCATGCCACGTACAATTGTCCGTGTGAAAAACATGGTGTGATATGAATTAACGATACATTTATTTAAAAAATAGCTGTGCCGGCGACTTCGTCCGCGTGGAATTTAACAAAAAAGTTATATGGTAGAAATAAAAGTACTCCTTATGCCTTAGCTACCTGCCAGTGAAAGTCCCGTCAAAATCGGTACAGCCGTTTCAGAGATTAGCCGGAACAGACAGACAGACAAAAATTGTAAAAAATGTTATTTTGTTCATATGCATGTAGTAAAAAGCGGTTATTTAAATATTACAAACAGACGCTCCAATTTTATTTATTAGAATAGATATAGATAACACTGAAATAGTAAAATGATAATTGTAAACGTCACTATTACGATTGATGCACAAACAATAATAATAATGGCCGAAAACTGTAGGTAGTGAGAACAGAGATCTCATCCCTACTCCGTGATGTTTACTGGTTCTCAGAAGTGACACCGGTAGACGCCTGGCGGGGATAACTGATCAAGTGATAATTAATTGGTCCTGGGTTGAAAATTATTAATTACTGATATCGCTAGTCAAAAATAGGGGTTTATTGTAGAAGGGTGAGAATTTAGGGTTGTATGTATTTTTAATGCCACCACCTAATAACATGAAAATATTTTTTTTATCCAAAAAATAAAAAATAAAAATTGGGGTACACCACCCTTATCACTTCCATCTTCCAGATAACCTATGGGTAGCACTGGGCACTGAAGAACGAAAAAGGGGACAAGGGGTGCACATCTGGATATTAAATATACATACATACCAACATTATTATAAATAAACTACCTGACCCGACAAACGTTGTTTTGTGATATAAATTATTAATTATATATATCGCTAATTATAATAATTTTACTAAAAACAATCCCTTAACGCCCCATCATAAAAAAAAAAAAATTGGGGTGGATCACCCTTATCATTTAGTGGTATAAAAATAGATAACAACCTATTCTCAGACCTACTGAATATACATATAAAATTTCCTCAAAATCGGTCGAGCCGCTTCGGAGGAAAAGTATAACTAGTAATGGAATAGAAATAAGGCATCGCACTGTGCTTTGTCTGCTTAGAATTAAAAGAAATGGAATATAGTAATGATTCTCAAGCTTCCAGCTGAATCACGATTGGCTACCACTTAACGTTGGTGCCGGCCTCTGTCGCCTCTTACGACACCTTCGTCTGCTAGCATGGGATTAGGGCAATACTCTAATACCGATGGAAATTGTAATACTAAATAATAACATAAATAATTACCATTCATTTCTTCTAATTACCATTCGAGTAAAAGAGAATGGTAAATAATGGTAATTAGTAGATTGGTAATGAGATTTTCTAATATTTTTAATATATTAACGGTATTCCGTACGTATAAAGACTTGTAAATATTATAGAAATAAAAAAGTACTGCACCGGATATATCCCATATTAATTATTGATAAAATATTGAACATACATACTTTATATAAAATGAATGGTTTGTAGAAATATTTTGAACAACGTTAGAATTTCATAGGATAATTTTAATTTCTGTAGCCATAAACTCTCTTTCAGGCGCGTGTTTGGCTCGGTGGCAAAGGGGTGACTGTCGCCGAATATATTATGTTAGGCACGATACACAGCTACGCGAAAATATTAAAATATCGGAGCGAAAGTATCGTTAGATGGTAATTATAGGGAACTGTAAGGACATTTTTCAAGGTGGTAAGATACCAGTTTAATATGTTCTTCTATTCATAAAAAATGTACTATGAATAGACTACCTATTGTATTATATTAAAAAGTGATAAAACATCTGTTCTTCATGCACAGTTTTGAACAAGATGTAACAATAAACTAAAATCTGGGAAATGGGACATTGATAGTAATTAGAATTTTATTTTTTGTTTTAAAATTTAATGTTGTTTTAATTAAAAAATTTCTTTCTTAACGATTGCACTTAGTAAAGACTCAAGTAAATTATACGAAAATAATATTTGGTTTTAATCCTATCAATATTTTATATATTATTTATCGTCTGACGCGTAATATGCACGAAATGAACTATTCACCCAGCTAGCCATCGACCAGTAATGGACAATACTACACAGTGTGACTTATAAAAAAGTAGTACACACAACATCGGCTCCGTACAGTATTTTCCGGATGTCGAAGGTAAAGCTAATACTGAAATTAATTAATTACGTTTGTTTTCGTGGGTTCTCTACAATATAATAGAATTTAAATTCAAAATCATTTAATCGTTAGGAATTTATAAACAAACTTATAAATGCACATCGTTTTTGCTTTTACTATCGTTTTGAAAAGGTGCTTTAACATTGAGAAGAAACTGCGACAAAAACTCCTCATATGAGCTTGTACCTATGCTATGATACAACAATATTAAATACATTATCATTATACAATATCATTATGATTATAATACGATACTGGTACACAATAGACAATATTAAGATGAGTTTGAATAAATATTGTTAAAGAAACTTGAGCCATGGCAACAAAGTGCGTAATTATAATTATGGTTTTATTGTAGGCTTTGACAGTGTGAACTGCTGTAAAAAATGGTAATCAAACACGGAGATATCATTCTAAAATAGTCGTTACAATAGAATTCAACCAACGAATTTAGAATTTACATAATTATATTCATGTTATGTTCAGAAAATATACGATTTTAATTAATTATGTATTTAATTGAATAATTTGTTATAAGTATAATATATTTTTGGTCTCCAACGGTATGAATTTTATTGAAAAAGGAAGTACTAAACTAAAACAATGAGCAACAGCGTAGACGAGTAAACCAGTAGTTTTCAAACGTTTTCCGTATTTATACGGAACCCTAAAAATAAGCTTAAACGTGAGATGTGACTTAAAAATAAAAAAGGTAAAAAGTTATATTCTTACTTCTCGGTTAAAACGGCAATAAATTATAACACTGGCTGCGACAGAGCTCGTTTCGGCCTGTATAGGCGAAAGGTTTGAAAAAAATGGAGCGTTCGAAATTTAATTTATTCAAAATTGAAACGTCACGGCGTACAAAGGCACGCACACAATGGCGCCCGGCCGGTGAGTGTTAACACGAAAATTAAATGCTGATATCACAATTAATCAAGGGCCATATTAATAATTGGCTATTCAGTACGGCGAGGTGTCAAACTATATAGCTCAATTAACCGCCCGCGGAATAGAATAGGGCGTGTTTGGCTCTGTTTGTAAATACTTTGAACATGTTTCACTAAGCCTTTTAAACTGGCCTCAATTTTCAACTTCTTCATCGTTTTAGTTTGATTGTTTTATTATGTAGGCAATTAGGTCCGTGCTGATGATATAAAAGATTTTAGGCGATTCAAACATTAGTCAGAGATCACGTACGAGGAAGTAAGTTCAGGTACAAGGTATGGTGTTCGTAGAACCCATCTGGACAATACCGTCAATGTCTTATTTCTTATAATTGAAGAGTTAACAATGAGAGTTTTCTAACAAAAATCTTAAAAAATTAAAAAAAAAAGTGCACACATACATTCCCCGACAAGTATTCCCTGTGCTGCAAGTGTCATGGACGTATGTACACATGACATGGCAAACACCCATGATCCGAGAACAAACATTTATCTGTCACATGAATATCCGCCCCGGCTTTTTTTTT
>PDGT01000021.1:901011-971484 GCA_003671415.1 Megathymus violae
TGCGCTCAGACAAAAGGGAACGGGCTACCCTCCGGGAAGCGGGGGAGGGGGGTGGTGAATGCTCATAGCATACCAGCGCAGCCGGCTGCGCTGGTTATGTGGGACTCCCGAAAAACCTAGGGGCCTACCCACTATACACGACCCGAGGTTGGCTTTGGCTTGGAGGCCTTTAAGCCGTCATCTGATGCGACCCCCTTTAGGGAAAGGGGGCGCTATCCGCCCCTAATTAGAACAATATTATAGTAAACAGTTAATACCAATGGGCCACGGGGACGACAATTGGGCTGATACTGACTGTGCCCAAAATTGCTTAATTTGGCCGACTGGCATAAGCCGTCGAGTTATGTTGTATTAGCATTCCATTCAACAGTGATATTAAAACAAAAAAATAATTAAAATACATAAAAAAAATATCAGAAATAGATAATTAATCGCTCTGTGGCTGTTATGTGTGTCTGTAATATACAATTGTGTAAAGAATATTATACACGTACGAGATGACAATAAATGGTGACAATAATATAATATTTTATTATCAAGTATTTAATACCTTATTAAGTAACTTTTTTTAATCTTCCGAAATGTCTTAAACTTATCGATGTTCTTGAATCTATTATTCGGTTTAGGGATGAGTCATCGCGTTTTTGTAACGGTCGATGAAAAGTGATGTTTTATTTTGTAATTAGATTGCCAGGGAATTTATTAAATCCCTAAATATGGTGTCTTATCTTATACGAGTGTGTGGTGTGATACAGAGATAAAGTAACTTTGTTTATATTGTACAGCTTTCGGTGATAGCTTTTTATTTGATTATAGGTTTTCAAAAATGAAAGATGTGGATAATTTCATAAAAATAATTTGAGTTTGGATAAGATCGTACACAACTTAAATCTTTTAAATTATTTTTTTATAACAAAGCTTCGTTCCACGTTATTAATTTCGTATTATTAAATTAAATTACAGTTTGAGTGCGATGGAACAGGCATAAAAATGTTTGTAACATTTATTATTAATTATTATGTAATTGTAAATTTATAGTGAATATAGAATTTAATTCACAGTAGTCTTTATAAATAATATTTCGTGTACTTAATTGTCATTATTTCTATTTATTATTCTATTTAGGTCGTTGCCAGTTTTTTTAAATTTCGAACGTATATGTATAGCCAATTTTTATTTATCATGACCTATGTTGAGTTTCGATATTTCTAGAGGTTATTTATTAAGATACAGCGTTTAACACGTGTACCTAATTAAGATTTGATAGAATTTTAACCGATTCAAATATAAATAACGTTGGATACATAATGGATAAAAAAAAGTTCGTATAATTTCATATAAAACTTCCTTATGTATTTGTTTTTGATACACTCCAACATATACGCATATATATACAACACCACATGACGGCACCGTGTTCCAGTATACTCCTGACCAGTCCATCATGCAGTATATTGAGCGTGGTCATATCGGCAAAGGCTCGTGATTATCTCAAAACTCAAGTTCTTATACACCATCTTATAAATTATTGTAATGTGATCATGAAACTCCAATATGATTTGATGAGATAGGTCCATTAACTATTACGATTTGTGCATTAATAAGGGAAAATGTTTGTACATTGGTGAAAAAACTACAATAACATTGTAAAAATTGGTCCCTTCATTATATTTGATATTGTGGTTTCTGTTTTGGAATTTTGTTTATTTATGGTATTTTTTATATTTTTGCCTGCCTGTCTTAGAACCTCGCACTCGAACAACACTTTGTTCCATGAAGCGTTTTACGATATGCTTTATAAAAGAGTCGTTGAATCCATAATTAGTATTGTCAGTATTTAACTCATATCTTGCACTCCTTCATTTCAGTGCAATTGTAAGACGTTAGCCTTCGTTATACAAGAGTAAATAAGAACAGTAAACTTACGGGCTATTTTCCCCGAAGAAAAGTAAGAAGGGCGGGTGCTAGTTTCCACCATATTGGAATAAGTATTGCTAGATCGTGCAATTGCTGTTGTTCGAGTAAATTGAATTGATATAACCGCAGTAGTAGACGACTTCCATTGGACGGGTTGTAGTTAAGCATTAACTTATAATTAATATAAGTACTGTTAATACATATAATTCAATATTTTTAAATTTACCAATATTTTAAGGAATTTTATAGATGTATTGATTATCGATATCGATAAAATTACAGTATAGGTACGACAATCTACGCAGTGGATTAGGACAGTCGGAGATACAAGCGATTATTTATGGGCGATATATTTTCGGGATTAGTGAGAAAATTATTTCACACCGATCCGTTTAACTGGAGGTGAGCGAGGTAATCGTTTGTCAAGGGAATTAATTCCTCCGTCGCGACGTGGGCCGTGGACATTCTCTGATCGTGTGTTTTCTTCACTCGTATTGAAGTGTGTTGTGTTCACGCATGGCTAATCATTTTTAATTTTGTCATCATTGGTTAAAGTTTGAAATTAAAATTCGTTACCAAAAACCAATTTATTGGGATAATTTACGATATTCGTGTAAAATTCTAGACCTTAATTAATTGTTCAGTGAAATCTACGTTCCTATATTCATGGACAGAAAAAAGTATTTACTATATTTGGGTATGTTATGTAGGTACGAGTATGTTAAGTCATTTTTATTCTCACACTGAATTTTTCATTACGATTTTTCAAACATTTGTCCTCAACGTGGTTTGACGTTTTGACGTTCATTACACAGTTGTTATAAACTGGTACCTTAAACTTTACAACCTTGCTTTAAAGTCAGCCATACATTTCCCTCGGGCTTGGTCAATTTTCATTCATGATATTTGGACATCTTGAGTACTTGGCGTTTGTACATGGAAAGGTTTTTATTATCCCTCTTGATGTAAAACTGCAGTAAAGAGACCTATATTCACTGGTCGGGTGAAACCGATGGTCAGAGGCCGTCTACCATGCTTGGAGAGGAAGATGGCAATTGCACGAAGACATCCTTCGACCTAGATACCTATCTTTAAGGATGCCAGTTATAAATTGGAAGATCTAATCCGATATAAAATAAAACCTAAGTTTCTAAACGATTTATTAAACGCAAAAATCAATTTAATCGGGCCTCGATATAATAGTTCCAAAACAGAAAAATGTCAATCGTTCCTGGCAACATTTAGGAATCGATAAATATAACATCGATGGTTAATTAATCGAAAATTCGATATCATAGACTCGTTATGAATTTTAACGGACATGCTAATGAGTTCGAACGAGTGCTCGTATATCTTCGTTAGCCGACATCACGTTTAGGTAATTAAAATTATATCAATGAGAAATGGATAATTTTGAGTAGGTATTGTAATGTACGATACCAACAAAATTTTACTTTTGGGTGAAATTAACTTTTCATCACAATCAATGTTCACGGCTATATACCATTGTTACATATTTAATCAGCTGTAGCAAACTGCAACCGCTGTAGATCTCATATACACCATAAAAGAAACAACATTAAAACTTTCATAGTTCATCACGTCGTGTTGATTTGATACATAAATAAACGATCGCGTTCACACCCTCGAACTAGGGTTCCCTGTATCGCAGGTGATATCGATTTACACATCACAATCTGTCACCTAAATGTCCGCCTCGGCCGAGTTCGACCCGGGGACCTCTCGCTCGGAAGGAAAAGTCACTATAAGTACCAAGATTCTCACTGAACTAAGCCGTCGTGGGTCTATTCGTCTAATCAAGCTAGATAGGCATTCGTTACTTAGGTGACTGCTGTTGGTAGAATTATCAAGTTTTATCCTTGCTGGAAAGTTGCGTAAAAAATTAACACTTTAAATTATTTCCAATTTGAATAATGGTTGGTATAGTTGTCAATGTGCCTATGGTATTAGTATTTTGTCATGTCGAATTAAAAAGGGAAATTTATGAAATACTTGCATAATAAACAGCTTTTCTTTCCTATTCCGTGTGTACGGTAATGGAGCGGTGCCGCTTTAGTTCCTGCGCCAACGTCGTGTTCCAATGGCACTTGGATGGCAACCCACAAATACATATATTCCGCAGTAATGTGGTGGGGAAGCCCCGAGTCGCGTTAATTACGAGGAGCGGTTGAAGCTTTGAACTGGGCTGAGCAGAAGTTTTAAATTTACCATAATTTACACACGGCGGTATTAGTGAAAGGGAGGAAGCTGTGATGCATTTCTTCCAGTAATACAAACAATAAATTACAAGCAAATACATAATAAGCGCATATTGATGCAAATGCAATTAAAGTAATCGATAGAAATTGATAGAAAAGAAGGAACAAAAGTCGTTTCGTATCTATGACGTTTATACTGTTTTTATAAAGAGCTCTGTTTCCCACAGTATGAGAGTGCAATAATATCTATATTTATACTAATATTATAAAGAGAGAGTGCGAATTTTGTGAGTTTGTATATATGCGGAAAGTAATCCCCGGAAGTAAAAGGTACGTTATTCCATAGACAAAGGCTTTATATCCAGTGTATGATAATGAATTATTGAACCTGAACGGAGTCAGGTTTCGCCGCTAGTATTTGATTAAGTTGAAGTAAATAATATATTCTTAATTTTAAACGATGATAAATTTGTCATTAACATTAAAGGCTTCTTCGAATTAGTTCCAAACCTTGGGCGTTCAATTAATGTAGAAAAAATATCGACATTCCAGGCCTATTCTTT
The DNA here is from genome assembly GCA_003671415.1 of Megathymus violae. Taxonomy (NCBI): domain Eukaryota; kingdom Metazoa; phylum Arthropoda; class Insecta; order Lepidoptera; family Hesperiidae; genus Megathymus; species Megathymus violae. The sequence continues at coordinate 905,711 of PDGT01000021.1, forward strand.
TTATCGCTATGCCATTAATATAAACAATGGAAACGTCTAGAAACACATTTATAAGTATGTGTGGAATTGCCAACTGCTAGCGGCCATGACAGAATTTTATGATTTATTATTGAAAGTTTTATAAATAGAAATTTTTATTTTTCATACCTAATATTTACACGTTTTATTAGCTTTGGATTAAGTAAGTCTTAAATTATGTGCTTTATTATGTACTTACGGATTGTTGCAAAGTAAATTAATACTAATTTAATAAGTCTTAAATGTAATAGTTATTGGACTTAACTGATTGATTATTGGAATTGACTTACCTGGTTCAGGTTAAAAATAGTCTGAATGCAAAATCCATAATTTTCTTTCACTTACATATGAACAACAGCACCCTGAAACCCTGAGGTGTCGTAATCTCGTTCGATATCCTTTGGGCGTCAAATTTATCTTTATGTAAATTTTAAAACGACAATGGCCGTAATATTTTGTCATCGCAGCCTCCAAGGACACAGGTCTCAAGGTTATAAGGATTTGTTAGGTATCAAAATTGTAATTATTAATTTTCTGATTACTTTATTACCATTCTGATTCGTTTGAGCCGGACTATCAACAGGATACTTATAATAACACATGCATACACATTTATTTATTTATTATGAACCAAAACCAATGGAACAAAAGCGGATTTAACAATATATAAATATTAAATTTGTCACACGTTTATAATAATTATCTAGTAGAAGAGTTTTATTTCATATCAGCAGAGGTATTGTTGTTGGAGAAGGCAGTGAATTCCTTAATTGGGAATTTGTCAAACATGTATTATTATTGAAGCTATAATTTTAAAACCCATTAATATAATAGAATATAATATAATAGAATTATTTAGCGGTTTACTTAACGGCACAATTTAATATGCATCTGAATGAAGTGTTCTTGGTCCGATTTATGGCTTGTGCTGATCAACAAGTTCGATCGATTTGAGCGATTTCGGGCGCTGTCGGTGGTTGAATGGGTGACGGCTAGTTCTAAAATTTCTTGCACTCTTCCAGGCTTCGGAGGGCTAGTTGAATGGTCATTTGTTTCGTCAGAAGTTTTCGCGTGGCATAAGAACATCTGACACTTGATTTCGGCACAAAGATCTCCACTAATCTGCAACGAAGCATCGCGGAGTCCGCCCCGAGCTCCGTAACCCGTAAGAAGCGGTTCGTGCCTCGCACTACGTTGCTCATGTGTTGGCTTTTAGTTATTGTGAAAGGTGGTATTGCATAAATAGTTGTATCAAATAAATGTTACATAAATAACATGCAAATTATATAATTAAACGTTAAGTAAAATGAAGAAAAACAATTTAATTAATCACGTTTATTCAATAATAAACTGACAGGAAAGTATCACGTTTAAGCGGAAATGCTTTAACTATGTGTTTCGGAAGTCTAGATAAATGGATTAAAAACAATCAAAACAATTCTAACAAAGTATAGTTTGTTTAACATCGCATTTGGGTTATTCGGTCTCCTCGGAGTCGATTTTTCTGAAGAGACGAAACCAGGTTCCTGCTGTTTGAGGTCGCCGGACTCGTACAGTTCAATCCTAAAGGAGCTCGTGCGTGGTTGAGTATCCTATATCTGCTTGGCTATCTACCTCCCTCTTTGTAGAATCGATTGGAAAATATTTTTATCGTACGTCAGTTGCCACGTCGGAGAACTAGTAATAAAAGTTTCTACGTTTTCGTTTTAACTTTGCGTTGCATATATCCACGGGTGGCGGTACCACTTACGATCAGCTGTCTAGTCTGTTCGTTCGTCAGTTATTAACATAAAGTGTATGTAATAAAAATTTTAAATTTTTTTGTGGATTCATTTAAAAATTGATAAAATCTAATTTGTGTCATACAAATTTTAATATAATACTGTGTTGTGTCAAAGGTTACATCTTGCTTAAAATTTTGCTTATAAATATGTAAACATCAATGATGACAGCTATATAATTTAGTTTATAACCTAATTAGGATCGTTTCCATTTTAATCAATATTTAATTTTGCTTTGTAAAATACGATTATTATGAAGTGATGAGTTGGAATGCTCTAAATATGATTATATGAATATTTACTCACTTATTGATTAAACCATGGTCACGAATTGTAATATTATATAAGTCTAGTCGACAAACGAGCTGATGGGCCAACGAGTCACCTAATGGTAAGTGGCTTCAGAGAACAATTGCCGACTCGTATTATTTATTAACTCATTATAATTTTATTATCATAATTAATAATATATATTATTATAATTAATAAATAATATATATATAAAAAAATGTTCAGTAATCCCTTTTTTTCTTTTTCTTTTATCACTATCAACGGCATTTTCATTATTAGTGTAATACACACACACAATAAGTGACGCGTGGACATAGCGATATTCTCGAACTGCACGGTGCAACTCCCAAAACATGTTCCTAACAAGAATGTTATTTGTAAATATACTGCTAAGGTCACAATTAGATTAGATTTAGAGATATGAATAAAATAAAACCGTTTGACATAAATCCACCAGCGTTTAAATGTTCTGTGTTCAAAGATTTATAATTGGAATCTATTGTTGTTGCGCAAATGCTTATAAATATATTATGTAGGTACGTAAAAAAGTATGATGGAGTCTTACTGAATTTATAATGTTATTTCAATGTTACTACGTTAAAGGCAAAACAATAATAATCACACTATTTCCCTGATTTCCGATGGATAGTAATAGAAATAAGGTGTGAGATTGCGAATATGAATTTGAATTCATTTTTTAAACAAATGAGAAACTGTATATAAAAAGAGATCGATATAAGTAAAATTCTACTCTACTTCCGTACTTAATGTAACGTAACGTAACGTAGGGAAATTTATTTTTTTCGCATACTATGTTGTCTAAAGAAGTTTCACTTCATAAATCGCAGTAAACAGAAAAAGGTTAGGAGCTACTCGATAGACATACTTCAACATCTAAACAGAAGAATTTGAATCGCTTGATCGTTCCAAAGACAAAATGTTTTTACACATAGATAAATTTATACATACACACCAAAGACCTCAACACACAAGAATATGATGAAAATTCGATTTTCAAAAATTGGACCGGCACCAATACCTTCCCTGTCGTGTCGTGACATTACCTAAATTAATGAGCGCCGTTGAGTCACGTTGGAGCTAAATGTTAATTATATTCATTATTATCCATAGCATATATAATTAGTATATTAGATTTACGTTTAGGTGGGGACCCTGAAACTCGGCATATCCTATATTAAACAACCATACCTTAGCATTAGAAATAAAGAATTCAAAAATTAGGACCTGATTTTGGTATTTACGAGTAATAAAAGATTAAAGTTTTATCTTATCTATAAAACTCGTAACTAAAGATCAACTATACTAAGAACAGTTTTATTTAATTATTTCATACTGCTCGATCTTAGGCCTAATTCACATGGCAGAGATATTGGTATTCATGTGATATGTATCATAAAACATGGCTGATATCCCAAACACCCGTTTTAAATCTACTCTCAGGGATAAAATTTAATTAATTCATCATAATTACAACTTATCACTATTCTCACGCGTTCTTAGAATGTAAGGAGTTAGAGCCATATTTTACCATATTGGCCAAGTGCGGGTTGGTGATTTCACATACCTATTTTTACTTAAGATTAGTTAATGCTTGACAATAATCCCACCTGATTGTGAGTGGTGATAAAGTTTAAAATATTGAGCGCATTAACTTACAAAAGCCTATTCACTCTCCTTTTGAAGACTCCCACATCATATATAGTGGGGAACACCAACGCGGGCAAGCTGTTCCAGTCCTTTGCAGTGCGCATGACAAGAGACGACGCAAACTGCGTCGCACTCACAGGCGGGATGTTCACGACATAAGGATGGCTACTCGCCATACGTTGGATTGTTCGATGTGGCGATCATAGTGGAATTGTTTCGTACAATTCCTGCGCACAGACAGACAGACAGAGCGGCTGACAACCCTGCGCCTGTGGTCAAGGCTTTGAACATTGGTTTCAACCAGATCTGGGTCACCAATGAGCCTCTTTACACGCCTCTCCAGCAAGTCCAAAACTGATAGGTGATATTTGATAGCACCAGCCCAAATGTGACAATAATACTCCACAGACATCGTACCTTTGAAAACGTTATGAAGAACTCTCAGTAAAGCAGGTTTCTTAACGGTGTATACATTCACTCCCGTCTCCCTTATAAGAGAATGACGTCCGAACCACTAAGGTGCCTCTGCCTATAGGGATGTCCTATAACGCTTTATTTTTTACATAACTAGTCAACAAACGAGTGGACGAGCTACCTGATGGTATGTGGTTACCGTCGCCAATGGACATCTGTCTTTTCGACACTGTGGCAGAAATACGTATGAAACATTTCACTCTCGATTTTAAAAGGAGAGTGGTTACTAGCCAGTTGGACGAAATACCTTATCAAAATACAAGTACCGTCGGAATTAATCTGGGTGCCACAGAGTCCAGGCACCTCCAAAAGAAGGGACCGTTCGCCATAGCCACGAGCAGGGAAAGCTGGCTTGGACTTAATGGTTTTACACCTCACCCTTTACACTCATATTAGCATGTATATCTTTTGTTTAATGCTAAATATATAATAAAATGAATAAATAAACAAAACAAGTAGTAACAACGACATCTAGCGAGTTACGAATGTTGAAAGCTGAATGTTTATTAGTTTCGTCACACCGTCTAATATATTTTTTCTTGGATTTTAGATTTTTCCCATAATATTAGTAAAAATATGCCAAGAATCATTTAAATCTGAACAATGGTTTAAAAGTAATACGTGTTCAGGCAGATAGTCAGACAAATATAAAAATAAATTTTTATGTCTCTACATCGAAAATAAAGTCTAAGTACTGATTTATTATTAGTTAGATGAACACTGTAATTAACTAATATTTCTTTTAATTAATATTCAATTAGTCTGCTATTCAATTGGGAAATGATTTCTTCTACTTTATTTCACCTAAACGTACTTACACAGTGATATGTTAATGTTACATCAATATTGAAATCTAAAATACGCGAGAATGTGGTGTTTATGATATTTTTAATCGATTTCGTTAAATTTATAGGCATGTCGTATCCATTGTTGTATCACAGATCCGTGAATTGGACTACTAGTTTAAAATTATTTACGATTATAATTGGACACACAATTCTTACACTACCTATTAGTGTCTAGGTGCTTATCGTACTATGCTATCAAATTGTTTGATCTTGGTCGAAGTGTAATAATATTAATCTGGACATTAAAATATGAGAATATTAATTGCAGTTAAACGAATAATAAAAAATATACGTATAGTAAAATATATAAATATATATTATACATTAAAACATTTCATTATTGTTTGATTTAAAATTCTACGAAGTAAAATAAATTATTACTAATAAATACCCATATGACCGTAGCTTTGCACAGATCTTCACTCAATATTTGATTCAGCAATTTCATAAACTATTATCTATTATCCCTTTCAGAGTGTTATGAGTTCTTGTGTTATAAGTCGAATTTACTTGCTGTCATTGATAAATTCTCTGATAGAATTTTATAAATCTACTATCTTCTAATATAACGCTGACCCAAAAGGTGTTAATTTTGTTATTTGTTTAAGTACGTGATAAATTATTGAGGACTGAATGGACCTCTGAATAAAATATTAATTCGGCCATCGGCTTATTGCGACCAGTTTTTTAGTTATTGGTCATTAATCTTACTTGTTGTCCTCTAGCGTTTGAACTTAAATATATGATATTTAATTTAAAAATCTTAATACTATTGGTATATGGAAATTAAGGTTAAAAATGAATGTAATTATTTGTAGGATTCTTTAATCGCGTCTGTGAAATTCTTCACTTGGTAAATGGATTTGAGCTTAGACAAGATTATTCAAATTACAAAAAAAATACATTACAAGTTAAGATGGTAATTTAATACCGAGAGATAATTTGGATTTATTTTTAGCTGTATGTAAATACATAACGTAGTATTAGTCAAATTTTTACAATTTTTGTGGTCATAGCTTTCTTACGGGTTACGATAAACGCCGATTTCTTTTTGTGGGCAATGTCTCAGTTTCTAAGTTTCACTATGAGAGTGTAAAAGTGAAGATGTGTTTGTTTCAGATGTGTAGTCCATTTATCAACTCCGATGATCCCCTATAACATCAAAGGCATTACTGACGCATTGATAGTCTAGTAGTAAGACGGGAATTTGCTTACAACAGAAAAATTGCATTGTTGATTTTGGTCGAGGGTGGTAAAGATAAAGACAGCTTGCCCTAAAACGCTTTATGGAATATTATTAAATAACAAAAACAGTAATATGTTCTGACTACATATAGTTCAAACATATATTTAAACAAATAACGTTGATTTCGATATAACAAGTCTGTTCAAGACAAGATGAATTTGCTAAACTATCCAAACTTCTTATGATTAAGTGTCTATGATGTAGATAATTAAGTTGTTGATTTAATTCTAGTTTTTATTAAATCATTTAAGGTACATTCAACTTTACACATTCTTTTTTTATTATGTAGTATAACAAATGTTCTAGTACTTAGTTTTTTAGAACGAATTACGCATATACCTAATTGTGTCTTAAGACGTATATTGACTATTCTGGGTATGAACTGACATCGCCATTAAATATTACTAAGTAGTAAACTACCCTCGCTTCGCTTCAGAAAAACTACGCCTTACACTTAGAGATATCACCTGCATTAATTTAGGACTCGGTTTTTCAAGTTCTTTTACATATTATACTAGCTGTACCCTGCGCGCGTTGCTACGCCACCAACTAAAATAAATTGGAAGGAAAGACATTACATAAATATTCAATTCATTTTGAGTTCACGGCAATATATGAGATTCATTGGAATGACAGTGGCGCCATCTGTCGAAAATTGGTGGTACCAACTCAGAAACCTTCATGGGCTCGTGCACAACAACTTTTCTAAAGATCATCACATGATCAAATGCATAGTTTATGATTCTATAAAGGACATACAGACATACATTCATTTTTATATATATATGGGTATAAATATGTTGTTATAATTTTTTTTGTCATGGACGGATTGAGCAGGAACGAATTTTAATTATTAAGTGATGCCTACTGAAATACATAAATGAAAACCATAATAAAATCAGTTAAACCGTTTCTGATATTAGGGTGCTCAAACGCACAGACAAATAGACAAACATTCTAACAACTATTATTTTGGATTTTATGGCGTTAATAAAGGGCCCTAATAATACTTTTATTAATCATATATCCTTAATGTATAGAAAATGTTCAGTTATAATTTTATAATGTGTACAGATTTGGTTACTAGTGCTGCTAATAATGTACATATGCTTGTGTAAATACGATTAAAGAGAATAAAATGAATACGAATACCAATATGAACATAATATAATACCAATATTGATGAATACGGTTATGAATAGAGATATTAACGACAACATTAATATCAATACGAGGACGTATACAAATTTGAACTTCAATGTAAATATTGATGGAAGTGATTCAATAAAGAGTTTAGTAGTAAATCAGAACTATAAATAAGATACATTGATTTGAAATAACTTTTAAAACCGAAACAATCTCGCGAAAGACACCAGTACCTTATTAATTTACAACCGATGCCACACTCCCAATACAGATCGCATTCCCTTTCTTATATTTATAAAGCTGTCCATTTCCAAACCATTTCGGGCTAAAGGAGCGCAGATGTACGAACGATCGTAACTCAGGAAAAAACGTCGAGGATGGTTGAGGCGGCGGTCGAGAAAGGGCCGGTATCGCATTAAATTATTATGATTTATGTGTTTTAGTGTAGCAAGTTCGCCTCCTTAATTATATATGAAGGTTTAACGAACAATGCTTAATGCTGGTTAGAGCGATTCTTCTTGCTCGGTCGTCGCTTAGCTACTGATCTGATGTAGTCTTCAATCAGCCGTTGACATTGAATGGATCAACTTTAAGAGTATCACGGTACACGCATGGTATTGGTTACCTTGAACTTTTTGTAAAATTGCAACGTTGGCCTTAAAAGTTAGACTAAAGCGGTAGATTTTGCCTTGCGTTTTGTACTAAGATATATGTATAGACTGATAATTTAGTTTTTTTTTTTTAATATTTAATTCTCATAACTTCGGGCCTACGGAAACAAGGCTCTGATGTGGAACATCAACTCCTTTACATAAAAAAATTCAAATATTTTTTTTTACTTTAATTTTTATTGCGTGTATAAAGAAAATAAATAAATAAAAATTATGAAAGTCTTGGTTTTACTAATGAAGTCGTTATTTTTTAGTTAATTGTTTGGTTTTAGAATCTGTTACAATATCCTTTGGGTAAAATAAATATATTGATCAAGGCTATCATCATATCATGTCAAGCTCATATCATACTACGTTTTTATCAAACACTCTGAACTTTAAAACACTGTGATAAAGTTAAGGAATATTAAATAATATGGCGTTTGACTATTTTTACAGTATTACAATGTACAAGACTACCCATTAATATTGTAATATACGTATTTATAACGTAATAATAATAATGATAGTGAAATTTTTATTCGAAATAATTTTCTATACCAAGTCTGTAAGCGTAATATAACTCATTCAATATGCTGAAACTTTATGATTCCGCATTTGGCCAAAGTACTGAACAATTTTTTTGATTCCTTTCGTTATAGAACTTCGTACATCCGATAGAACAACATTATTCGTATGGAATCTGCGTGTCTGTTTGTTCACGCAAGATGTTCTCGAAAGTTAATAATTGTTACATATATAGTTAGATAATGTTTTATGTATGTAGTTTGTATGACGAGAAAATATAAACCGAAGTTTTTATAAGGTGCATTATATCGCGTATGAAATCACAGAAGTTAAGCTATTGAAGACAAATAAAATGTGTTACAGGCAATGGACAACAATACACCATTCGGTACCTCTACTTACTTACCAATTTACATACAAAATACAGTCTAAAATTTAAAAAAAGCGACTTATCTTAACCCACAGTTAAGGAAATCCAATAAAACATCTTAATTCTTTTTTATGTAGCAAATATTTTCAATATATCAATAGTAAGGAATATTTGCTGTCGGTTCGACTTTGTAGAATATAGCCATTTCAGTAGTGCCTGGAGCCATATACCATTTTAAATATTATAGACATATGCCATCGTTTTTCGTTCACTCTTAGACAAAATAAGGTCGATTAGGTGTGAATTAACTAGAAGAAAACATCTCTCGTCTGGTTGGTTGTAGATATTTCATCGTGGCATATTGGAATACTCTTATGTTCTAGGACACTTCAATTATGAGTGGCCCCTGCCTTGCATTGAATCATTAATCTATTGAAGTAATTTCTTACATTCATTTTTGAGTGTCAAGGGATTAATGATTCAAAGTTGTTCTTAATAATTTACTGAGTTTTAGAGAAATTATTGATACGTTTTAATTCACAAGGTTTTGTTAAGGAAGCATTTTCAAGATTTACAATGTTTTCCAAGAACGGAAGTAAAATTACTCTTGAAACTCAGAAGAAATCAAATTTCTAAAACTATCCCACCGGGAAGAAAATGATAAAAGATCTAAGAACCAGAATACTTAGAGCGAGTCTTTATGATATCCAGGATTAAATTTGAAGGCCTTCTGAAATATGGTTCCTTGGTTAATTGCAAAGAGCATATTATATGTATATATATATATATATTCCTTTGACAATTTCACATGACACAAAATGAAAATACTGGCCTCGTGTCGATCGTTCCCTGCATAAACACTCACAGAAATTACACCGCGTTATTTTATGTAAATGCATGTAGTACTTACTCTAAGTAAAATGTGATAATAATAACCTTCTTACCTGTCAATGCGATTCGCCACGCCACAATCACGTGGAAATTCTGAATAGACCCTACTATCTTCGGCGTACGTGTCCGCGACTGAAAAAGGACTTAAACTTCTGCTGCTCAAAATTTACTTTTCAACGAATTGTCCCATGTTTCCGCTCGACAAATTTAATCTTACACTCCTCGCGTTAAGGTCTCGAATGGTAAGTCAAGGGCGGGAGTGAAGTTAGATAGGAATCTCTCCGAGCGAGCCGGTGACCGCGGTTATAATGACGATGCCGGCAAAGAAGTCATTATTCATTTTTTTAATACAGTGTTTTGTTGAAACGACATTTTCACTAGCGTAATCACGATTTGTACATGCAATATATCAAGGTAATAAAAGCCACATTATTACCGCGCTGTAACTGCGCTGATGATTTTCAATTTGATGTCTTCATCGCCGCCTTGTTTTACTTTACAATCGATTTATTGAAGAATGCGACTTTACCTCAGCACCGAGGCCGAGTGGTCATTAACTGTGTTCGTAATGTACTACGTACCTTTCGGTTTAAGCCCTGTTTTTACGTGTTCCCTATCGTTTTTTTTAAAGACATCTAGTTGATTAATTTACAGTATAGGTTATAAGTCTCGCATCGGCCAACCTCCAGCTTATTAGTTTCTTATAAGCGGGTTTTTCTACGAATTTATAATCAGGTAGGCTGTCTCCTTATTTTCAAGTGATTTTGTGAACGGGAATGTTGAAGAGTGCGGCTTATCTAAAGTATATTTTAGCATGGTCATTTCTTGTCTATACGTAATTATATATCAGTTAAATGTAATCAAGATTTAAGTTAGAGATAAATTATCGAGTGGTAAAATGTGAGCTGGGAATAATCTATTCAGTAGCAAGCTTCAGCTAAACTTCAAGGATTAGTCTCCTGAAGGTCTTATGACTTCTTAGACAACAAACGTAAAGCAATGCCGACAACGGATAAGAATCCAAGACAAACTCTGTTTATGGATATCTACCACAGTAGACGTGTCACAGAGTGGCGTAGTCTACTTTTCTCTTTGTACTTTTTACTAATACAATTATTTCTAATGCTGTTTTCTCCTACCACTTGCATGCAGATCTTATGATTTATACTCAGGCATCTTTGGATGATCTTCCCAAGGCCATCGATTCTATAAATGCTGATATGGCTCGTATCTTGGATTGGAGTAAGTCATATGGGTTACAAGTCAACCCCTCAAAGAAGCAAACCATAGTGATTTGTTCAACCAGGCTTTACAATAAAACTGATTGGTCACTTCTGCTAAGTATCTAATTTGGTAGTATTAAATTCCTTACAAAGTCAAAGTAAAGAAGAACTTTGGCATCATTATGGACAGCCATTTTTCATGGATGCCGCAAATCACCGAAGTAAGTCGCAAAATGTTTGCTGCTGTAGGATTCCGCCATAGACTAAAATAATTTTATCCATTCCCACTAAGTCAAGGCTTGCTCACACTGCGCCTCTCAATCCTTGATTATCCAGACATTTGCTATTTTGGTATTACCGAGGACCAACTAGATAAACTTGAGCGCCTCCAGAATTTATACATAAGATTAATATTTCGGCTTCGCAATTAATATATGATCATGTTTCCGAATTTCGTGTCAAGTTCAAATGGCTCTCAATTTGCTTTTGTCGGAATACTCACATACTCTCTGCTTTCTACTTTGCTTGTGTACTTTTAAATCCTCTGTCACTACAATATCATGAACAGATCTCACATGACAGAGTTCGTTTTCTTCGTTCTATCACTGATCTATCCTTGTGCACTATAATCCACACTTCCAACTTCTATAAACAATCCATTTCTGTTCTTTCCGTTATCCTATTGACTTCCTCCTTCCACTTTCTATCCATTATACTTCTTCCCTTCATCCCTTCAAAACACATGTTAAAGTGCACTATTTGTCAGTTTAACTTGCTTTTCATATACTTCTTAACATTAATTTCTACCTCTCCTACCGTACCTTGCTGATTGTTCTCCTTTACATTAATACAAAGTTTATGATTATTATGCGTATTGTTATGCGTATGTTGTGCACCGTTTACTCATGAGTACCAAAAAAATAGACTTAATTCCTTTGGTTGTTTGGAAGAGATTGCTCTTAGATAAGATCGTCTATTCTTACACTATTTATTGCGTTGAGAGGAGACTCGAACCCAAATTCGACTGAAGTACAAAATCGTCTATAATAAGTCATCGATCAGTAAGTTGCAGGAAGAATCAATTGTTTTACGCGGAGTGATGTAAACATTGAGTCTAGGCGAAGGAATCATATTTTTAACCTGTCCGACACATTCACACAACACAAAGCTTTAAAGGGCGTTTTAAAATAAAAACCAATTTTCTTATTCCAATAACGCGTAAACTTTCTCATTCCATAAACAAAAACCGAAAGCTTTTAACTTACAATACAATGTTATGAACCGCAACAAATAATAGTTTCCGACTGTGCGTTTGAGTTACGACAGCATACTTCAGCTGCGCCATGTTACTCGTGCAGTTCTAAAATACAGATTTGTTTGATTTTCAATCATATTTGTAGAGTGTTACGGCTTTTATGAACCTCGAAATGTGTATGTTTAAGCTGGTAATGTGCGTAAAGCAGCTGAAATTGCGGCCATGATGGCTCAATCATTGGCTGCTACGAATGTCAGAGGTATATATATGTCGCGAAAACAATTTGCCTTATAATGTACAGTTCTACCTTTCTACAGTTTGGTTTCTTAGCTAAATTTTGTCTTAATTTCTATTGATGCTTCTGCACAGCGATTGTTTACAAGTCAGTCAGTGGTTATGTTACCCAGAGGTCATTCTGCAATGTCTCAACTCTCAAATCAAACTCATAGTTCTGCATGGCGAAGTTTTTATCAAATTATGTCGTATGGTTAATTTGTCCAAAATAAATGGTTGATTACACCAAATCATACTTACAGTTCATATCATATCATCATCGATCATAATTACAAACATACTTATGATTGTAATGATTTCACCGTGGAATATCTCCGAGATTAGAATTACCATCGCTTTGGATTTTTAATAATTCATCAAGACACTTATATTTATTATCATGAGTCATTAGTGAGATCATAAAACGTACATATGGAAATAACGCAACTATTAATATTAATTTGTTAACTAAATTAAACAAAATTCAGATATATATCATCACATTCTTGGTATATAAAAAATGTGTATTTCTACTTACCTAACGCTTGATAGTAATGATCTATCTAAAAAGAATATATAAAAAATAAATATATATTTAAAATTATGTTAAATAGTATGTATACATATATGTTTTTATAATATTATTAATAAATGTAAGACATATTTGACAGTGTTTGATATGTTATTATTTAGGTATGCACTAAATTTGCCTCACTTATGGCATCACGTATCATTTTATGGTCTCATTGGAAGAAACTTCTGATCAACAATGACTAGTGCTTTTGTATAAACTTTTCATACATATTTAGTTTCCCGTAATTTTGTTATTTACAAAATAAATAAAGATTATTCAATTAAATTAAATAATTAATAAAATACCTCCATCATCACAACCTATGTCATTTATTATTTTTATCGAAAACTGCAATTCCAGCAGTGGGACAGTAGTCTACTCCCAATGTTCTCCTCCCAATGGCAGTAATAATATAAATTACGATAATATAGTTTTAACAATTGTTATACAGGCGGTACAGAGACAGATGAGACACCACAAACATGAAGGATTCAAGAATTTATTATTGATTCGAAACGTACGAACTCGATCATCACTCAGTCTCAAATAGAAGTGGTAGACATTACCAATACCAACACGGTCACATAGTATGTATCGACTTCTGTGATATGAGATGGAAGAACTTCTTTACAAGCAACACTGGCTCGAACACAGAGTTGTTTGGAGCAGTTTCTTCTTGGTGCAATTATCTTGTTAAACTTCACTAATGTTATAAGGAGAGATTGCAAATTTTGTGACTTTGTGTATGTATGGTAATCTCCAGAACCACGGCACCTGTTCGAAAAATTCCTTTATCATTTGAAAGGTCTATTATTTTGGATGGACCTAGCCATATCAAGCGAATATGTATACTAGTAAACCGCATTCGATTCGCATTAGAAAAATTACGCCGTACACTTAGAAATATCATACGTGCATTGTTTTAGGACTAGATTTTTCTCGTTCTGTAAATTGGAAATATATTATGTTATAATTTCTTTTATGTATGGAAATAAATGAAAGCAAGTTTAATTATTAAGGAATGCTTACTGTAATACATTAATGAAAACCAGAGAGAAATCGGTTGAGCCGTTTTTGAGAATAGCGCGCAAAAATTCGCAGACAAATAGACGAAAATTTTAACAACAATTGTTTTGAGTTCTATTGCGTTAATAAAGGCTTCTAAAAGTTTTTCTCATATATTCTTCATATACAGGAAGCGATCAGTTATAATTTTATTACATTTATAGATAATCGATGAACCAGAATTAAGTCAGTCTGGGCCGCTGGTCCATGTGTAAATAGGCAAAGAAAAAACAATACAATTTTCTCCTGTACTTGTCAACCAATTTTCTATTTCCTGTTCGATTGTTACCGAAGAGCCTTAGTCTCATCGATAAAAATATTTTTAGAACCAAAAATCTAATGGCTATGGTCGAATTTCTATCACTAGACGAACACTTCAATAGAAACAGCTTTCTTTTCGTTTAGCAATACTTCGGCGTTACCTTTGGTGTTACTAAAGTCTAGCCGACGGTGAGCGCTCACCATCTTGTGGTTAGTCTCGATTGTCCATTAGTTACAGAAAAAAGTATTGATAGGTAGTTTGTTAAATATTAACAACCAACCGGTATAAAAGTTCTCTTCTCTATCTGGACTTTTCATAGAGGTCGGATATTCCGTGGGATTCAGTGCGGTACCAAAAGGTAGATAGAATGATGTGGGTATAACCTAAAACAGTGTTGTGGATATATAGCAGGGTATAAACACTGGTGCATCATGAGCCGTGTTTATCAGCCATCTCGGCACAAGTGTTAAGGCCGGCGATAGAGCGATCACATGATTATAGTTAATAGAGACCGCGCCGGAGACGTCTCACTCTCCCAGCAGGGTACAAGCACTCGTTTTATCACTACTGTTATTTTTTATCTCACCTTTCTCTTGTTTAATTAACAGAAGAAAATTGAGGTTTACCCGGACTCGAAAACGAGTTTCCTACACTCCAAAATATTTTCGACCAATTGATTGCCATTCTTTGTGATAAGACCACAAAGTAATAGTGCAATAGAAATGTCTTACTAGTATCAAATTTACAAACTTGACTTCATCGCGTCATGTTTGACGAGCAACGCGTAAACCTATTTGTGCATATTTATACTATGTGGTAACCTGTGACCCACAAATTCAAGTGAACCCTCTCCTTATTTGTCAGCTAATAAATACTGTAGGTAATTCATTGTAATTTGGCACAACAAATAAAAATTTGTTTAATGCTCAAAATTTAAATAAGAATTTATTTAACGAGTTGTGTTTAAATGGTGTTTGAGAAAATAAGTTGCTTTATTTGTTGCCCTACATAATTTTCAAGTTCGTTAAGTATCGTCAGCTACTAGTTTTCGTTATAAAATGTACAATTTTGAATGCTTATGATATAAGTAAGATTCAATCCGAAAGAAATGTATATCCGAAATCTTGTGTTCAATATACTGTGACAAAACAAGTTCGATATAATATAACTTAATTTTATATACAATCTTCTGTTGTGGTCGATAACAGGTGCGTTCACCTGGACATTCCTCTCGCAGCGGGGTGCGCTTGCGCCGCGGGTCGCCTCGTTATTAGCACCTCGCAGTTCAAAGCGGACCGCAGTCCCCGCCTCGCCCCTCGCCCCCCGTCCGACACGCAATCTGTCAGTCTGTCAAACCGAATTAGGTAAGTGAAATAATTTTAATTACGATTCAAGAATCCTTTTTGTAGTCGACCGAAGTGTAATCGAAATCAGGAGAGTAACAAAAATTTATACCAAAGTATTTAAATTGATATCTTAGGTTTCGTTGTTTTGATATCTCCTCTTTGTTTTATTTAAAAATAATAAAAGATTATTTAGTTTCTATTAATAAATCATATTTTCAAGTAGTTCTATTACTTGTGTTGTAGCCACATGTGGCTTTATAGGCTTTGTAAGGACTTTACATTACATGTTACATAGGAACACATATAACTTCACTAGTTTTTAAATGGACAGCAAAAGTGAATGGCTCCGAGGTCTATTTGTAATTATAAAAAAATTTGTCAGTTGTTAAAAAATTTAAATGAAAAGCAAAAATATTTTATATTAAGTGTAATATATAACATAGTTTCCCAATATAATTGGAAAGCTTTAAGGATAAAATGCAACAACTAAAAGCCATGCATTATAATTGAAATAGACCAACGAGCACAAATTAAAGATACGATTAACAATCTTCAGCCTCTTGTAATTTATAAACGGGGGAAAAAAAAAATTCTTT
Organism: Megathymus violae; assembly: GCA_003671415.1. Taxonomy (NCBI): domain Eukaryota; kingdom Metazoa; phylum Arthropoda; class Insecta; order Lepidoptera; family Hesperiidae; genus Megathymus; species Megathymus violae. The sequence goes on from PDGT01000021.1 coordinate 922,216, forward strand.
CAAGATTTTTGAGTCAGTTTAGTTCCAAATTTGAACACCGTTCGAGTTTCAGTTGGTGCGTTCTAAATTCAAACAAGCTGCATCTCGCTGTGCGTGCGCATCTGTGATTGGCTGGCGCTCCGCCCAGCAGGCGTGGGGAAACAATGGCACCGTTAATTGAGATTAAATATGATGTATGATAGAAAACAAAAAACAACGTGTTACGTGATATAATTTTGGATTACTCGATCGCAGGTGTTTATTTAGGATGAAACGTTGGAATTTAAATTATATTTGGGAAATAAACTGATTATAGTTTTATCGTTTTCATAAATATATTACTGTATTTAAGTTATTAGATAGTATTCAAACAATACAAAACTGCAAAGCGAAGACCATAGTGAAATCACTATTGTTTAAAATTATTATTATTTGTAAGTAATTGTTTAAAATTTTAATTTTACTCATTCATTCATTTCAGTTATGATTGCATATTTTTTTTATTGTGCATAGATTCGCATAATTTTCAATTTAGAAAAATATGTAACACGCACTGCAATATTTAGTATTTTGAATGAGTACCTGAGATTAAAATCATAATAAGACGATGAACATTTCATTCATGGTGTGTATTATCAACAAATGTTTTTGGATACAGCAGCCGTGTAGTAATTTGAGTAGTTTTATTAAACACATGTTACTTGACAGGATATCCGACACTTCGAGTGTGTTACACGTAAAAAAGAACACAAAGTAAATTAATTTAAACATGTTAACTTAATAACTTAATAGGTAATAAATAGCTTCCACAGACGTATGCGTGCCAGTAAGTGCAGGAGTGCGTTATTTCACGTTCGTCTTGATAAGTACGGAGTGTTTAATCTATGGTTGTGGTACTTGAAGCGAATTAAGCTTATTACGTGCTTTAAGATAAAAAGCTAATTGTTGTAGAGATGTTGCGGCATAATATTCAGTTTAAGTAAATGTGCTCGTCGGATTGTTGGTCCGTAATTGGTACCTGCACCTGGATATATTTTTAAACCGTGTTTTATGTTAATTCAATAATCTGTGTTAGTTCAAATAAAATCTAATTCGGTTTTTATTTTTCGATATCATGCAGAATTTACTCTTCAGTACCTACAGTATAAGCGAATTAGAAATGTTTATTAAATAAATGTTTATTGTAGTTTAAAAGGCTTAGTATCACAAAAAATAATTCAAAATGTCTATAAAAAAATTATGCGGAATTGAAATAGATGTAGAATATATAGAATATGTACTAAATGGTGAATGAACAATAATAATTACTAGAATGGTCTCACCGCGCAATCAGCTGTGAGTTTGATTTGTGACACCGCAGTCATCGGTTGAGCAGAAATAAATATAATACACAAATAAATTGAATACAAATTGGACTACTCGTCTTTTCCCCAGCCCTAACCTAGTGTCTCTAAACGTATATAAGCAAGTATCTCGGACAATTTACTGGCAAACCTTCAGTTAGTCGCCTATTAGTGTCAAACGTGACCGGGGGAGGTTATTATTTTGCCGACTTATTATGATACAGTGTCATTAATAGTGACAGATTCACACCTCGCTCGATTTCAACTTTGTAATATATATTTTTTTACACGAAATAAGTTTCCTCACAAGTTTTATTGGAATAACTGTTTTTCATTTATATGATAACTGGTAGTTTTCGCTTCGCTTTGGACAAAATGATCTTTTTTCACAATTAGTGCACCCGAAACAATTTTTACTTCGCTTGTTTTATCGGACGCAAATTAATTTTTGTTGTTTACTGTAATGTTTACTCTGTGCACCTAAGTTTATTCGGAGGTATTATTCGATTTTGCTTCAATGTTGCCCTGTCAGAAAAATAAAATTCTTTCCATATCGATTAGCTTTTGACGATTGTTTTCTTCGGGCATTTGCAAACTTTTTTGTAATCAATATTCGTAGGAAATGGTATTAATTTACCATCAGTTGACCAGTCTGTGATTGCGACTGTTCTTCGTGCTACAAACGATATTAGTAAGTTTAATTGCGGCATGAAAGTTTTCCAATTATATCCTAACTATCATGTGATTATAATTGATAGTTTCAGAATAATGTAGAGCACGAATTTTATAATCTACTCAAATGAAGTTTAATTTGGCCATTTCTCATTTATGGCATGAATATAAAAAAAAAAAAAAATAATTACCTCATTGATATAGCTATTCCTAATACCCACAATTTGCTAAAGACGATAGCTGAAAAGATTCATAAATACACGGACCTTAAAGACGAGGTCAGTAGAATATGGGAACAAGATAAAGTCTTCATCGTCCCAGTAGTATTATCAACTACAGGAGTCATCCCAAAACATCTTCATCACAGCCTTAAACTTATCGACTTACCCAGCACCACTTACACTCATTTACAAAAAAGCTGCCATACTAAACACCTGCCGCATTGTGCGAAATTTGTTTACAAACCGACGACTGAAAATAATGTAGCATTAGCTTAAACTTACCTACATAGATCTGAAAATCCCCCTTGTCTATTATTTAGCTTAGCCCGTAAACGACAGTGGAAGAGCCAGCGCAAGCTGAGAAAACTAAAAGAATAAAAATAATAATCGTAAATGTTAACGAATGCCAAATGAATATTTAATAGGCTCAGTTCTCCGAGTAGTGTAGTGCTCGATATATAATATTATTGAAAGATCAAGGAAGACTAACACAATTTACTGTTATTACGGTATTTACTAAGCACATATGAAGGATCGAGATAATAATTAGTGTTGGAAAAGTTAATGTTCTTAATACCGGCGACAATGCCTCCAGGATATTATCGTTCAAGTGGCCGGTAAGTTACATACCAATAATATACCCTCCAGCCATTATGTCACTTTTGTATGGTGTATGCAATATATACTTTTGTATTTTCAAAAAACCGGGTATTTTCAATTGACATGAAAATAATAAATGTTCATTCCATGACTTATTTGATGGCCGCTGTCTCATAAGTATGTGGTGTCAACAATGAGTGATACCCACACGCCTCGGTAAAAGGACTAACGGGTTCAATCCCCGACCATTAAAAGGTTGGATTAAAATCGTCTGTTGATCCGTGACCATTTTAAATGTAATGAGTATTCACTATTTTTGTCATATGTATTTTAAAACACAAAAATAGTGCGTAATCGTGTATTTATTAAAACGTATGATATCCTAAAAGATGTGACTTTAAAATTATAGCTCTACGACCAATGAAAATGGTGCCGCTTAAATGGTCCTCTATCCTATTTGATTGGGTTTACTCAATAACCATTTCGATTTGCTCCAAATAATGAAACTCAACATGTGGAAATGTACATTTTCAAAAATCAAGTGAAGTTTTTTCTAGTACAACTCCTAACCCCATGACCGGTGGGCCTGTGTTTTCTCCCACAATGTGGAGATTTAGGGCTGTAACCTGTCATGGTGGTCAACTGTAGCTTCAACTTCTTGGCAAATTTCACAGACCTACGAGAGCTTTCAGGTATTTACAGGCCCAATTTGTAATAATCCCCCTTCAAATCCACCTCTGAGGGACACCGACAGTCAAGAAACGAAGGCACCATTGCTGTTATCCTTCCAGCTTACATATCAGTAATTTAAAATCACAAATTCAAATTAATTTAGGTATTTTGTAAGTCCACTTATGTACGTCATTTTTTATTAATACTGTTTCGAAAAGTTGCTTTAACACTAAGGAGACGAAACGGCGAAAGAAATGCAATTACTTAACTGCTCAGTATAATTGTATATTTATAGCTGTATGATTTGATGACATAAATTAATGGTGAGGATAATAAAATTGTCACAGTAAGTACGAGTAATGGTTAGTTATCTCACGTGATATTTTGCTAGTTCGTTAAATGGCTATCGTTCGATGTGATAGGTTTATACTCTTCAAACGTAAAGTTTAATGTTATTAGTCTATCTCGTTCTAACGCCAAAACTACCACAGTCAACCAACATAGAATTCTAGATATTTGTCTGAAGCGGGCGGGGGAGACGCCTTTCCAGGTCCTGAGTAACGATGGGAAATAAGGGTAAATAAATACATTGTAAAATTAATTTCATTACATCATTAATAAATAAGTCATAAAATATGTTCACACACTCACACCCCCGCAATAGGATTCCCTGTGTTGCGGGTGGCATGGACGTACATAAATATAGCATTATAAATACCTGTGACCCGAGAACAAACATTTATCTGTCACGTAAATGTCTGCCCCAGCCGGGAATCGAACCCGGGACCCCTTGCTCGGCAGGCGGGGTCATTGGGCTATGGGTCATTCTTTGTATAATTGCATAATATTATTTTAGTTGGTGTCATGTAATAATCATGTTTAAATGATGCGGCATTTTGTATGTTAATTATAAATATTATGATGTTAAAAACTCTAGATAAAATGATATTGTTAAAATATTTCAATATATGACTGTGTTCTTTATATGAGTAGCTGATAAACGAGCAGATGAACTTACTTAATGGTAACTACCCATCATCGCCTATATATATGTACGTAAAATCAATACATCACCGACATGCGTCATGGAAAATCTGTTTAATGGCAACACCTTAAAATTAGTGGGTTAGGTACTAGCCAGACTACTTGAAGTCCCACTTCTTATCTTCATGTTCTGCTAATGAGCGGGGTGCGCCACATGGGAAAGGTCGCCTTAGATTAAACGTTGTACGAAGCCCCTTGCACCCTGAATGCCTAAATTGGCATGCCGCAGATAGCTCATTCTCCTTTCGTCATGTGTTTTTAACAGATATTTGCTTGTGATTTATGTCAAGGGTTTACCTTTTCCTTCCATTGACCAAAATTAACTAATGAACAATTCTACAATATATAATGCTCTTCAATTTCTAAGTATGTCAACTAAAAAGAAAAGTGGAGTAAAGTTTAAGTGATCGATCAGCATTAGTATAATCATTCAATCATTGTTAGAATAAAAAAATAAATAATAGTTTAAAAAAACTAAAAAAACACGCTTTTATTGCTAATTGAACTAAAAAGTAGAAAATAATTTTTAATTACAAAGAGTCTTTATTACAGTAGTAGAAGGTCGGACAATCAATCATAATTAATTACCTCAAATAAACATTATAATAAAATTTAAGTTATTAACAAAATAATTGAAATCAAAGTAAAAAGCGTCGGGTGCATTTTACTTCATTTTTATAACTTTTCTCTCATAGATAGTTGCCAATAGAATGATTGTGTAATATTTAATATATCGAGCACCCCACGCTTTTTACTTTGATTTGAATTATTTTGTTAATAACTTAAATTTTATTATAATGTTTATTTGAGGTAATTAATTATGATTGATTGTCCGACCTTCTACTACTGTAATAAAGACACTTTGTAATTAAAAATTATTTTCTACTTTTTAGTTCAATTAGCAATAAAAGCGTGTTTTTTTAGTTTTTTTAAACTATTATTTATTTTCCAGTTTTTAGTTCAATTAGCAATAAAAGCGTGTTTTTTTTAGTTTTTTTAAACTATTATTTATTTTAGTTCATTTTCGTTGATTGTACTTTTATCAATAAAATTATTAATTAAAAGATTTTGATCACGATAAATATCTTATTTACTGGTCGAATTTTGTTCTGTAAAATAATTTCAAAATTTATGTTGTGATTATTTTATTGTAATTAATAAGAAGCTTTTATAAATCACGGTTATTATATAACATCTTATATGAATGTTAAATAGAGTAACTTGCGTTTATGAGACTTATTAGTACCCACGCATGTGTAAGGAATAAACAAGGTTAGAATGCAACTATCCTAAAGACATTTTGGTCCCCGTTGAGCAATACCGGGACCCGAGCAAGTTCGAAAGAGTAAGTCGTAGACTCCAGAAATCAGTAAGAGTAACTCTGACTGGAAGTGCAGGCATGCGCAGATCGCGCGCTAGCTCTATCTTTGTCACTCTCCTACAGAGGATCTAAAAAAGAATTTATGAATCCTGGCCGTCCTAATAAGGATAATGGGAAACTGTTATCAAATTATTGCATTGTCATCGGCCCTTGATATGTGTGCAAAGTTTCAAGTTAATCAGACTTTTAGAAACCAGTGAAAATTAAGCTCAAAGATTCCGTTACATACATACATACATAGATACAACCCGAGCTAATAAAAGCGTATTAAAAAAGAAACGTGCGTCAATGGCTTTGAATATAATTTATCCGTTTATATATCTTGTAATTCCATTCATTATTAAACTATGATTCAACGGGGCAAACTTGTGACACTAAGTACAGTTACGATAATTGAATCATTCGTATAAATTTATATCTTAAAAAATAAACTTTTAACTAGATATATATTGTTACGTGAATCATCAAAACAATAACTGATGATATGGTGAGGTGTGAATTCGATCTGACGTTCAAGTCTGGTTGCGTTTTTTTTGCCAGTTACGATCGCTTTGAGCCGCCGCGCCGCGCCGCGCGCTGTCGTGAGAGCTGTTAAACAGTCACATGCACGAAGGTAATGTAAACTTGTCCTTATAGTGCAGAAGCTGGAAAACATAACAATATTTTTGTTAAATATGTAAGTTCTGTACAAAAAAGTAATATTTTTCTTCATAAACCCAAAATATACGGAACTAGATAACTAATAACTCATATTATTAAGTAAGTTACACAGTATATTCAGTATATGTTACAATTTTGAGCTTATATATAGCACCTATCACTTTCCGTCATTTTATTCGAGGCCCTTTGGTAACTTGGGTAAATATGCTGGACTTTCTCCAAATGACGTCTTCTTCTCTCATCTATCATTTTCGCTTTCTTAGAATTGAGAAAACTCAGAAGACTCGCTCGTTACGTATTCAAACTCGTATAAAATACATAATTTATATACAAATGAAGATGACCGACTACTTCTTCAAATCTTCCGCTGGTTTTCTGCCTATAATAAATTGAACCTGAATATAATTTTAGATGATTATCGTAACTTGATATAAATGGCTGTACAATTTGTGCTTTCGTGTTCCAAATCACGGTTTATTCGTGTACGCTTCTCTTAATATTTGCTTTGGGTCAACAAGTGTCTTTGATTTCGGAAAGCAAATGAATTAATAGCTAAGTGCCGAGTGTAAAGTTGCAGTTTCAATTCGTGGTTGCAATTTTTTTACGGAAATACTTTTTAGTTTAGTGCGACAGACACGTCGTTGATTTGCCGTGCATGAAAAAATCTCTTTATTGGGTCTATAATCTATGTGGTAGAGTCCAGCGACCTTCAGTAAGACCGTGGTTCAATAGCCTCTTCCATTATTTTGCAAGCCACATGCACTGGAAGTCGGTGAGTGCCCAAAAATGTAAAGAGCGTGCACACGGTCCACTATAATACATCAAATCTAGTAGCAATGACTTTTGGGAATAAAAGTGTCATTTCGTTGTGTAATACACTTGCGAATCTCACCATTCCATTGAATCGTATGGGGTCCGCCGACTTCTATTAGAATATCCATCATGTGAATGTAAAATTCAACATAACCTCATCACCAGGATCGCTTTCGCATGCTACCGTGTTGCACCGAGGGTTAAACAAACCATAGCTTCCGTCACGTTGAGAACCAAGCTCTCATCCGTCCAGGAAACAGTACAATACAATCCGAGGCGTACACATTAGCTTTAGATTACATGCGTATTTTATCAAATATAATATCGACAGAAATTAATCTAGCACAATATGTAACCGTTTAAATTATTCCCTGTTATTCCTTGTTTATTACAAACAAGTTTAATAAGTCCCAACTATATTTCCGACAACATTTCGCCTGACCGCTATAACATCGCCATTGTCATCTGCGCACAAAAGATCAACAAAACGAAAACCGAAATAACAACAATAACGGCCGATCTGTGCTTGTTTGAAACTGATCCGCCTTTGTTGTCAACTTGTTTTTGTTGAGTACAAATTGAAGATGATCTTTCGAGTTTTTGTTGTGTTGGTAAATCAGTTAAAGATTCAACGCTCGATATTTAATAATCTGAAAGCGTATCATTGTAAATTCGGGTTTAATATCGGGGATATTTGTAACGAAACTGTAAAATATTCTATGTTAATTGATATTTTTTGTGATGACAGTCGACAAAGGAGCATACCATGTCACAACATGTGATGATAATTTTGCTCTGTCTTAATGATACCAATGGTGTCACTGATATGTTGCTGACCAAAACGCAAGCGGTCAACTACACGATTCTTTTATCAAACCCAGCCCATCGCAGGATTTATATTTCCACTGATACTAAGAGGCCTTAAAGTTGGCCAATTTTTGATTCACAGCCTTTATATACCATTAATCACTAGATCTTTACTTTTAATCAAGGCGTATAAAGACATATTGAAGTCCGTTGATTTGATGATCGAGTGCTAAAGCCCGTGATGTTACTAGGCAACAGAGAAAACGTGTACTAAGTATACATTGAATTTTACATCGCGCATTTTAGATTTGTTTATATTGTATTGTACCTATTCATTTAAATACTAACTTTTACTTATGAGTAATGAACTAAATTGTACTAATAAGTAAACTTTATACTCCAAATACATTAGAAAAGCTGTACTTGTATAATTACACTTCAGAATTACAAAGGAATTATATATTCGTCTATTTATTCTGTACATATTGACGTTCCATGTTGATTTAATTATTTTATAATAATGTGACCAGCTTCAATATAAGACAAATAGATGAAGACATTTTTTTTCTTTAAGTTAATAGCCACAAACGAGCAGACTTATGCATTGCCGGCAATGAGACACGTGGGGGATCCATTGTTTTAACGTAAAACTTTGAGAACATTGCATGGTTGATTCTAAAAGGACGATGATAGAAAACCAGGCTGTCAAGTACCCTACTACCACGCACGTATACCGTTAGCATTACGCTGGGAGGTACAGAACTCAACGAACTCCAATAAGAGACATAAGCTGGGAGGTACAGAACGAACTCCAATAAGAGACACTGACATCTTTACCTCGTCCGTTGTTCAGCAAGGTACACTATGAGTAGAGGAGTTTGACTAGGACCTATTACACTCCATTTATAATAGCCTGTCTATTGTGTTGATATTTTTAGGGTTCGATGTTCATAAAAGTTTCATTTTTACATGATCTGCGTTGAAGTCTTTTCTATAGTAACATCTCAATACAGTATTATGTCGATAAGATTTATATCGCGTATTTCCTTTGTCCCCCAATTTTCGTACACCAAGTTCCGTTCGAAACATGTCATACGTTCCTCGCGTTTAGCGTAAGTTTTCCTCATTGCTTTAAGGTAGTTGTTCTACTGTGAAACTAGTAAAACACTATCTATGTATCTAAGAGCTACAAATACACAATTAAGTTTGATTTGGTTGTTGGGTCAAATTACATTCGATTTGGTACATCTGCCTTGTTAAAAGCCGGCAAAGTCGACTTCTAGCAAGAGTACTGTGCCAGAGGGTTTAGTTTGTCCCCTTGAACAATAATTTACGGGGCAACGCTGCTAGGACCGATGGGGCTATGCACAACGTTAGGGAGATATGAATATATGAGTTGTAAAGCGATCCACGTCCAATGTCCATGATCCTATATGTAACTCATGTATGTATTAACTTTGGAACTTAACGGCAAAAACGAACTCCAAGCCCCATAAAAGAATGCTGAACCTTTTGAGGCGATACGAAGAGATAACCAAGCTATGCCTGTTTCTTGTTTCGCGGTTGTGTGTATCACTTTTCTGCTTGTACATATTTTTTTTTGTTTTATAAATACCAAAATTACTATAAATATATTGTTCGGTTACGGTGAGTACACCTATTTCTTTAAATGTTTCCCTTAAAGATTCACGTGACTTTAATCTATGTATAGCTCTGATAGCTCTTTTCTGTAATACAAATATTAAATGAATGTTCACTAATTTATCCCATATTAAAATGTCATAAGACATAAGACTGAAAATAGGCAAAATAAACAAATCTCTACGCCCGTAATCAGTATTATCTTTCTATTTACGCTATTTTTTATATTTACTTATCTAACTACGTAGTACCTACTAAGTTACATACTAAGTTTACATACGAGAACCGATTTATAAGCGTCCCACTGAAGCTGACTGTCTAAAGTGACACCTAAAAACACTGTGGATTGTTCCATAGTCGATGTTTCATTATTTAATTTAAGCCTCCTTTCGCACATTTGGTAATGTAAACTCTATATAGTTTTTTTAGCATTCAAAACTAAATTGTTTATCTCATAAGATACATGGGACAAAGCAGTGTTTACATCATCAAAGTGTAATTTATTTCTTTTAGTATTAAATAGTAGATATACCATCAGCAAAGAGTACAATGTCCGCATGATTGTTGAAAAACTACTGAACTAGAAAAAGGTACGGACCTAGAATAGAGCCCTGTTTGACACCCATTACAATTGATGATCTCGATGATTTGGTATCACACAATGAATGAACTAACTAACTAACAAATTGAATCCTACCCCTCATATAGGACTCAATCAAATTAAGAGCATTGTACTTGAGTCATATAGTCACTTTATATACATATATAGACTTAGCATATTTAATAATAATATTCTACGTCAATAGTAAAACACATATTATAGGTTGCACATCTGTACAATGCAAAAAAACCCTACCCGTTTACATATTGATCATAGTTTGTCGGGAATAACAGCGAAAGACTGGCAAGGAAAGTAAGTAAAATTATCAATAAATTAAACATTCAATTACTAGCTTAAGTTAATTAAGTCGTCGGGCGAGGCATAAGCTAATTTAATTATAATTTCTGTCAGTTGGCCGCGAGTGCGCCGGCGCATAATTCTGTCTTAACGCGCAACTCATTAAAACGATCAGTTTTTATCACGTACCTGCTTGTAATTATAAATTGCGTGTTATAATTGAGTTTTTATAATAGGAAACATTAAAGAATGCCAATTGCTTTGTAAAAATAGTCGGAGCTTCAGTTCTTGTTGAAATAAATATTTATTTATTATTAATAGTCGAACTTTGACTCGCTCTACAGTTACTAGTTTTGTAATTGTATTTTATGTATTTACTATAACATGTTATTGTATCATTGTATTGCTTTTGGAATTCATTTATATTTTTTTATTTAATATTTAACTTTTTGATTCCTCTGCAAAATTGCTTTATTCTTTTAAGGTAGAATTATTTACTTTACTATAAGCAGTCATAATGTCGACTCGATGAAAACTTACTGCAACTATACCGTAGGTGTTAACTCACTTATTACTTACGGGTACATCTTTGTGGACCGATATATGTCTTCGTGGAATTGTACACATTGTTGTCTGTCCGTCTATTGTTCGCTTGAAGCAACGATGACAAGCAGACGCGAATACACGAGAGTCAGTTGAGCGTTGACGTATATGTTATATTGTAGTTTTTTCACTCAAACCCCGAGGCTTTTTTCGTTTCATGTGGCAATTGTTATATTGTTGTTTCGTAATTTAGCCTATGAATATTTTCAAGGGGAACTGCGTCCATTGATTTAAATCAGTTGCAGGAGTCGATATCAGAAGTCAGTGTCTTTGCAGCAAAGGGCAAATTGTTCATTGCACCGTGCGGTTCGGCTTTCATTTAAGATTGTAACAGGCTCGTTATATCTTCGAGATGTTATTAAGTTTGGGAAGTTAAAGTAGATCACGGTGTACCTTGCTCAACAACGGATGAGCCCGTGGCAAGATCTCTCCTGTTGGATTTCGGTGGTATGTAATCCAACGTAATCCATGCTGGCTCCTGGCTCGCTACCATCCTTCTAAACTCATCCGTGAACTGTTTAACGAGTATCAGTTGAAGTCTTAGTGCGTCAGTTAACAAGCGTCTTTCTTCTTCGCCGGCAACGTAACCGTCATCTCGACGAATGAGTATGGACGACGTCTTGTGGTTGACCTTAGACCTTGACCTTTATCTATACATGCAACGCTGACAAGCTAAGAGGATGAGTTATTTGATGATTGTCATGTATTAAATATATAACTGAGCTGGAACATCAAACGGAAACAAATTAAGGATCTCAACTGCGCACAACACAAAATCGATACATCGCAAAACTAGCATTGTAAATATGTTTATTAACACACACTTTATATCATTACTCTCTAAACGGAATAAAAATTATTTATCATAGTGGAATAACATATCTAACAAATGTTAAGTGTACATAATTCCCTTCGATGAACATTTAATTAATAAGAAGGCAATAATTATTGTTAAAAATAAAGCATTACCATTGTTCGCACTGATTCGACGCATTTGTACAAGCTAGAACAAAGCTTTCACCTTGAAACAATTTTGTTGTATTCAATTTTCAACCTTAGTATGTGAGAGGTTAATATAAAAATTGAGAGTAGATGGTAATAAGGAATAATTTCGTGGGTGGTTGCCGTGCAGTACCGAGGCACGTTCGATGGTAATCGTAAAAATAGTTGGCACGCCTCAGCGTGCTTCATATTGCACCGTACGCGGACATATAAAAATATGGGTAAAACAATAAATGTCGGTCAAGCGTAAGTTCAGATCGCGTTCAATGGGTTCTCTTTCTTTTTATAAAATAGTATTTGAATTTTACTTCTTACAGAAATAACTAATATCAGAAATTTCTTGATATTTTAGATGCAGGTGAGGTTAAATAAATAGATACATGGATCAAATGCCTATCAATATGAATACTACTAATATTTCTTCTATAGAAAAGGAAAGTGAATAGAGTATAATATAAGGTTAGAATTACCTGCGAAATAAGGATTGCATAACATACGACATTAATGGAAATCGATTGTTGCAAAATTAGAAATTTGTTTCTAAGTAAATATTTTCGTAAAACTGACTTCGAAACGTTATCTTATACCAAAAAATATTAATAAATTTATTGATTTCTCGATTAAGGAAGAGGATACTTAAGAATTAAAATATTTTAAAATCGGTGCCGAAGTTTGAATATAAACATCCAGAACTTTGAATATTATTTAAAAAATATCGTGTTTACTAACGTTCACAGGGTTTCTTTATGTCACAAAATCATTCATGTTGATAATTTTACAATTCTAGGCCAATAAAAAACGATAGGTTTGTAAGATTTCTCGTAATGCTAAAAGTTTTGATTATTCAGACACGAAGCCTGTCTTTAGGTGGCGGTAAAATTAAAAAAGAAATTAAAACAATAAAAATATAAATGTCTAATTGTTGTACATATATGTAGGTTTTATCCCGAGATAAATGTTTTTAATACGAATCAAATTGTTTATGTATATCTGTGTAGTTCTTAGAAAAATTAAACTTTGCTCTATACATACATAAAAAATCGAAATAAAGTTAATAACATATTCAGTTATACTTATTCATGTCACTTTAAGTAAATATTATTTGACAATTACATATAAAATACTCACGAAAATAGACAACTTTAAAAAATTCTCTCTGAAAGTTGAAAAGTTCTTGCATCAACTTCTTCCATTTTGAAATGACGTAAGAAACTATTTAAAAATAACTGTTAATAATTTACTTTTAATTAATTATCCAGTGCGGCGCTTGAGGGCTGGCTAATTACATAAAACCTTCCACTTGCAAACTGTTATTGTGTGACCCCTTACGATAGCATCGTCAATGGGTCAATACTGCTCTGTTCCACCCTGGTCTGGTCTTCGTAACACTTTTAATGTTGGGTTACATGATATTAAATAAATGAATTCACTGACACATGTGCGGCAAATTACTCTGTATTAGTCAAACATAAATAATATAAGTATAGGTTTTCCCCCTAATACCACAACATGACAATATTGTCATATTATTCGAGAACAAAATAAAGTAGTTGTTAACATAGAGGCAGGCTTGGTTAAATCTTTTCAAATTTATCTCTTGAAAAATAACTAATGAAATGAAAAAGAAACGGTATTAATGCATTAGCATAGACATTAATCTATACCATTTTCTTAAAATCTACCCACACCTTACACGAACAAAATGAAATAGGAGCATGCCATATTATGTCGGATAAGGGATTAGTTTTCAGAATATTGTTTATTAAGCTAATTTAATGACGATAAATCAATAAGTTTGTAACATATAATGTATAACTCTTTGTTATTATATAACCAATAAATAACAAAGTTTGTCCATGATTTAAAAATTAAGAAATATTCATAGTTACGTTTCAATGGATGTCTTGTTTGTCAACAAGGCAACAAAAAATTTAGTTATTGATTAAGAAAATAATCGGTCGTAACATTGGTCATTATACGGTATGTCAAAGAGATTTTTATTGCAACCCCTTAACGTGTCAGCCCTGTTATGTAAATGAGAAATGTAAGACACCAGTGTGGAACACTACAGAGTTTTGTTCTGAGATAAGATTCGATCCTGTGTATTAATTAATGAACGTCATTATTCTTGAACGTTTCGTATTTAATCCTAGCGCTTTAGCCGCGTCTTGAATTGTATTACGAGATGCTATCGGTGTACAAGTAGATATCAAAATAAAAGAACCGTGGGAAGATTAAATTGTAATTATTTAGTGTTTAGGATTGCTTCTATGTTTTGAAATACAACCATCTATACTAAATATAGGTGTACGAATATGTGCTTGGTAAGTAATAATACGAAGATATATGATTATTGTCCATTTGCAAGATAAATTTCTTAACACATTTTAAATAGATGAATGTGATAATGATGAAATTAGAAAAGCGGCATTTAAAATGTAGGGTAAAATAATCAATTTTAAATAACAATTTTGTGGTATTATATACCGTGATGAACCACTGGTTGCATTGCACAATATTCTCGTTAATATTTTTATTTATGCTGCAAAACGGCTGTCGAGCTTCGAGAACAATTTCGTTCGTCCGTCGGCGGAAAGAAAAAAACGAACAACTGACATTAACCGGCGATAAAACCGAATTTAACACTCGAAGGCTGCCAGAGCCTTAAATAGCATTGTTTTCTGACGTCTGCATTACGAGATCATAATGTATTTATCATTAATAACTTAATTCTTACTGCAAGACAATATCAAACTCCCGAATGCTCAGTTGTAGAGCCTCGTGAGCTAGAACTTGAGTCATTTATTGTATAGATTCATTTAGGTTGCAAGCTTGTCAATACAAATTGAAATGTATTTATTTGTAACTCACAGCCTGATAGCTTGTATCTATCGTAAGTAATCGGGCAAGTTTGGACGCAATAGATCGTGGAAGTTCGTGAGTGCATTGGTGCTTTATAGAATATGTTATGCCGTGGGTCCTAGTTTTTATAGTTATGTGGCAGTTGTTAAGCCATATTGAAGGCTTCCAAGTGACATAAGAGCTTTCGAACCTTTGGTTGGATGTGCTGCATTAATCCATACCAGCAATGGCGGTCCATCCATATAAGCAGAAAATTGTGTGTGTGTCACAGATAAGCAGTTTAGTAATACGACAACGATATGTGTAAAATATAACGCAAGCAGGGCTTTTCGGCTTATATGGAAGGATCGTTTCTGCATACCAGTATCAGCAGCTTCAGAAAATACGCTGTTAATGAAGGATGATTATGATAATTTATGTAGATTTAAATAGAAGTTCAAATACAAAGATATTATTTATCTACTTTAATGTGTATTCATCTTTCGATTTTCCTCAATACGATAGGAGATGGCGGCACCGTATTCCTCGATCCCGCTATTAAATTTTTCTATATTAATTGCATATGTACAAGTTCCGAACATAGTACGACTGTAATATGGTTGCGCCGCAGGCACGATTACCACTCCGGGTGGGAGAGGTCAGTTTGTAGCATTATAGCAATTGAAAAGCGTGCCAATACTACATCGTATTCCAAAGTATGCCAACTTTTAAAATATGGGATATGTTTTTAAAAGAATAGCGGGCCATTAGTAAATTTATTGAAATTAAATTAACTGATATGGTATGATAGTATCGCTCCAAGTAAATTGATAAAGATTCTACTCACCGCGCTCCTATTACAAACGAATATCTATTATTGGGCTACAGAGATTGACTTCTGTACATGTCTGATATTTTTAAACAAAAATTCATATATCACGATCTGGAAGAGTAATACGAATACCGAGCTTACGGAAAGAGTCAGCCGTAAAAATATTATTAAAAAAATAATAAATGGTATCATATACAGACTTCCACACTAGGATCACCTACTAGGATGCATACTAACAAATAAGACATCAGGCATGTCCGAAACCGGAGAAGAAATATTTACGTATGAAATAAATGTTTGACCGGCCCGAATTAAACCCGGAAGCCTCGCGGAAACAGACAAGTCACAACCCGTTGCAAGACTTAAATATAAAGCAAACGAGGGTAATTGTTTAAAATTCCATATCATTGACGCGAATGCGCTCTGCGATGCGTGCGGGAATGCAGCGCGCGCCGCGCGAAGTCTCTGCGAACCACGTTCCATTTAGCGCTATTAGGCTTCCAATGCCGATATTTTGTATTAATGTTGTATCTCTTACAATTTGCCGTTTTAATAATATGATTATATGTAAATCATACTAATAATGAAGTCGTTGGTATCCATGGTAGTAGGATTTTTCAACTGCTTTATCATACCTATTATTTTTCTAGAATCAAGACTATTCTTTTCATCTATAGGACAAACGAATAGCTAAGTTACGGTGTGGTAAGTGATTGCCATCGCTGACGGAGAACCGTAACACCAAAAGACTCGTAGGCTAAGACAGAAGCGGGGAAGTGGATTTTAGAAGAAGGGTGGTAATTACCGAGGTGGGTAGAGCGATAGGGATATCACCAACTATGATTATTGTCAGATTAATCTAGCCATTCGAGCGACCTTCGACAGGTGGGTTCCAAATATTAATAGTCCTATAGGTTAATTATAATTATTAATTAATTTTTAAGCACATACATAAATAATTCATTTCTGCAGCGCATCCAAGCAGTGTTTGGCATGCTGCAGCAATGCGAAAATCTAAAAAGTCTTCCAGAATTAAATTACGTGAATTGTAATGGATCATTAATGAAAAATGAAATAATTTACTGGTCAAGTAGAAAAAAGCTGCGGATGATTTTAAGTGAAATAATTAGTGAGTAACGAATAACTTGTTACTAAAATTATTTTTATTGAGCATCGAATAGAAATTATGTTTATATACGGAGTATTATGTTTATTACTTAGTAAAATAAAATAGGTATGAGGACAACAACAGATTGTTTTATTTTTTATATAAAATTTATATTTTTGTTATTCAAATAAGTTATAAAAAATCTTCTCTTCCAAATAACGGAGTAGGACACAACAACTACGATCTAAACGGTACTTTTGTCACTCCTAATACAATTCAACGAAAGAAATCGCGTGGAGCGGAGACTTGCCGCGATAACAGCGCTTTGAGACGAGGCTTTTAATAGTTTGCTAAGCGCTGTAACGCCGGCATAATGAGCGCGCTCATAACAATAACACTGAAAAATAATAAGCTGATAAGCCCAGCGCAGTCGGCTCGGGAAAATGTCGGATGGAATGGGCTTTTGTTATCTAAACAGTGGATACAGGTGAAGCGGCGTTCGGGTTTTGGTATTTTGTTCGTTCACAACGCACTAAACTCATTATTGGCTTACTATATGCATGGGAGTCATCACATCTGAGATGTTCTGGAGCGTACATTACGAGCTTCATTGTGAAATGGTGCATATAGCGGCCATCCTTTGCGTGGAAAGTTATAATCCGAGCCGAAAGCTTCGCAAAAACTGAAACAGGCGATCTTAAACAACCACGACAGTGCTGAATCGGAAGATTTGAAATTTTGATAATGGACTTTAAGATAATATTATGTTTTTCAACTAGAAATCTATTAATAAATATATTTTTAAAAGTGGTATAAAAAGTATAGATTAATTTCTTTTAGCTTATACATATTTAAGACGTGTGAATTTTTTGAATTAATTTTACCTGATCTGTTTCAAACCGAAAAAATAACACTTCACTTTGTTACATTGTATCCGTTTTTGAACAATGTTTGTATATCAGTTATGCTAGTTTAAAATATCAATAAAACAAATATTACCCTTTAGATAACAACGTTAATAAACGTTTGTGCAAATTATAAAAAAATTGGAGTCGATACAGCGCTCTCTGCCTTCAGAGTGTACTTAAACCTCTTCAAAATGCCATGCCAGTACTTTGGCCTCGATATCGACGGGCATTTACAGCGTTTCAGAGTATTAACCCGCACATTATTAATAGCAGTATTCCGGTAAAGAAATAAAATCATTTAGTAACAATTTTCTCAGCGCGGCTCGCAACGGGAACAAATGCTGGGGCGGCGAGCGATGCGAGATAATGTCCCGCTCGCGAACTGGATTAATATTGTGATACTTCGATATTCATAACCATTAATTTAAATAGGACTGTTGTCCTACTTCAAGGTAACGTTACCGGTTACGTTACCGGATGCAAGGCTCTCTAAAGGAAACTCCCGTCTCATGATGTACCATATTTAACTACCCAGTATTGGCCGACGAAACGGCAAAAAACTTCTTTGGTAGGAAATTGCTGTAACGTATTTTTAGGTGCAATTCAAATCTTCATGGATGCCTCTGAATATATTAGCTTAAGCCGCCTCAGATGTTTCTACCCGTCATTCCAACACGAGATAGAGGGTATGTTCTCGCATATTTCTACGATTTTGAGGGTGTTGATTCATTTTCAAACCAGCTATGGTGGTTGGATCGAAGCTGAAGTTTGACAATACCGTCTTTTTTTGTGATTCCTTAACAAATTTTAATGTAACGCTGCTCTGGTGCGTGTTGTGTTAAACGAAGTAAAATAAAACGGGATTCAATACAAAACACTAAATTTAATATTTCGTATAATATAATAAATTTGTTTATTTTAAACTGAAGATAACCGTTTTCATTAACTTCATTAATGTTGAACAGAAACGAAATAGATGGAAGTACATTTAAAGTAGAAATTGATGTAAGAATTTTTTTTAGATTTTATGATCTGCGCAGGTGTATATTACTACGAAAGGAACACTTTTTTATATCTACTAGCGTTCCAAAATACATAAATTGATTGATTATGCTTATTGCTCATACATATTTAGTTCTAGATTTGTTGGAAATA
Organism: Megathymus violae; assembly: GCA_003671415.1. Classification (NCBI taxonomy): domain Eukaryota; kingdom Metazoa; phylum Arthropoda; class Insecta; order Lepidoptera; family Hesperiidae; genus Megathymus; species Megathymus violae. The sequence goes on from PDGT01000021.1 coordinate 941,396, forward strand.
CACTTCTAAGTATCTTGTACGATAGACGACGATTTCGCTGTTTCATTGAGAGAATGCAGCCTTGGCGTCAAATGTTGATCCTACGAAGTACCATCAGCAACCTAGCTATGTAAAACAATAATATAAATACCCCATTTTTCACCAGTAATATCTCAATCCTCATAACATAATACGCGGCAGATCCAATAAATCGGTGTTGGCCCGGGGGTATTTATCCGCTCGATACACTTGCGTAATTTATAACGACCAATAACAATGTGTGCAGTATCTGAGGGGTAATTTCTCAAATACACACCTCGCCTGTAGCGGCGGCTATCTTACGAATTAAATAGCCGCGTAGCCGGCCCGAGCGGCCGTCCATCGGGTCGTGTAGGGTATCCCGGCTATCGGGTAACTGATGGAAATCCAATTATAACTAGTCATATATCCTGCCGATTGTTATCGTTATGGTACAGTTGTTAAGCCATGTCGAAGCCCTTCGGGTGGCATGTAAACTCGTAACGATCGGCCTGACCTCCTCTATTACGTGGAGAAACAAGTGCCTTGTCCTGGGTTGAAATCAGTTAAAAAGCTAAGAGGACGTTATTAACAATAAACATTAATGATTTTATACTTCGCTTCACAAAATTTGCAATGAAATATTTCTTGTTCATTGTAATCCGTCGTACCAGAGCATACGGTTCATTGTAATAATGTGGTTTACGTAATCCCAAGTTTTCTTTATTATTTCTACGTTATTTCTTTTGTCGTGATGGCATGGATATTCACAGATTATGACATCGCAAATAAACAAGACTCGAGAGTAAACATTTATCATGTGCTTATATATATATATATATGTCTGTGCTAGCCTGAAATCGAACCCATAGCGCATCTGATCAGTACCACATATGTTACAGGAAGACCTCGTAAAGTAACGTTATACCTTGTTCATATGAATAACATCATATAAGTATTAACAAATTCTCACATCAACATATAATCAAAAAAATTGAAAATCCTCAAAAGTGGTTCAGTTCTTGCCACCCTATTCTGCCGTTGGAACAATTGTAGTAGGTGCCGCTAAGCCCTTATTAAATGATGAGGTATCGCGAAAATGGTATCAAGTGTAGTATGTAAGGTGTACAAAAGAATATTGTTCCAAACTATTTCTATATTATAAATTATCGCCTTCACATGATTTCGGTTATTGAACTTGCTCGCAATGTTAATATAATGTTTAGTCTGAGGAAGAAAAGGTCTTAAATATGGAACGCACCATAGTAACAAAAGTATTAATATATCCCAAGATGCAGTCGCCTGGGTTCTTCGGCAAAGTTACGCCAGCCAGTTGTAGATTGTTACTCGCTAAGGAATTAATGATGTACTTTTATGTGACTCGATTGGGGAGTCATCATTATATTTTAGTCTAAAGGGATATCCAACTTACCTAACCCTCTCAGGTAAAGACTTGAAAGGGATAAAGATGACTAACAAATCTTTCTAACCAAAGGGGCATAGGAATCCAAGGCGGAAGAGGCGTGAAGTTATGTCCACCCTCGAGTTGAAACAAACTTATCTGGCCATGGTATTCAACTTCATGGTGCTAATCAACGAACGAAGCTGTGACGTCAGGTCCCTTGTATTGACTGAAGGAAGGATGAGGCGTTAGCTGTATAATTTATTCATATTATTATTGTTATACTGTAGTCATTTTAAAATTGCACTCTTTCGTGGCTACGCTGAGCGAATGAGTGCACTGGAATATCAGAGGCCGTGGTATCTCCATGTCATGTTCTGAGTTGGACGATTTTTCGTCGCGTTTGTAATGCAGGCGTTACATGAAAGGTAAGTAAATACGACATATTATTCCATGAGAACTTTTGGTAACGTAACAATTTCTATGAAAGGAGAAATAAATGTGAAATCATTTTAATTCAGTGGATAACTTGGAGAGCTCATTTAGAAGCGGACTCGAGGTTTTTGCTTGAATCGACCTACACTTAAGTTTCAATGACTCGTTAAGCGTAAATAGAATGCGAATCTGGTGTTATTATTTTGGGATGTATTGTGTTAATCAAATTCCTAAATGAGTTCCCAACCGGTGGCGGTGGTGCGAAATCATGGTATAATTGATTCCATTAACAGCCAAATCAATTTTAAGGGTCAGTGAATTTAATTATTAACAGTTCACAGGAAAACAAAATGTTAAAAACGTTTTAATAAAAAATAAATAGTGTTCCAGCAGACGCGCTGTATACCTGCGAGGCGAATCCCTGCACCTTGTGGCAAATTGAAAAGAACGCGCTTGGTCTCCGAGCTAATAATAAATTCCCAAATAATAATAATTCATAAATAATAATCGTGAACGGGCCAAAATAAAAATATTATACACGTCGAAATAATAAAGGATTCGCTGCAGAGCCGATCTACACGGGCCGTTTTGATAAGTGGAGGGCGGGTCCGGACGTATCCTTCATTAGAATATCCATGGTGGCAATTAGTATAGATACTTTCTACTTTATTTATGGCTTTCCATGCAAGTAACTATCCGATTATAGGGCTTTTACGTTGAAATTTAATGCTATTTCTTTATTAGGGAATAAGCAAGCTATGCTATGTGTTGTTATTGAAATTATTGTACTCTTTATTAATGTGAGTATCTTTTTGCTGGTTTTAATTTGGTAACTTTATCAATAATACTAAATGTAATAATGTAGAATACAGCGAGATATACAAATGAGCCGGTGTGCGCCGCGCTGCGCCACATAAAATTGTTTTTTCGACCAACAGCTATAATTAGGCGATACGTTACGTTTTTGTTTGGCCCACATTTCCCGATCCTCTAATTTTTGTATTTTTTGCCGCTCCTTTTGTAGTCGTTAATATGATTACACCGTTGGGATGATGGCTTCATACGTGTTTTAGGTTATAACTTAATTTGCTCGAGTCACTTATTTGTTTTTTTATTGTTGGCCGACTTCCTGAGAGCGTCTGTCGATTCTGTTCCAGTTTTTGCTGCGGGTCGTTAGATGGAAGATGATTGAATGTGATGGTGGGCAAATTGTCGGGTCGCGGCTCCTCGGGCGCCCGATAGCATCACGTATCGTTCGTGTGTTGACTCTGCTCTTCTCCAAATTGCTCGGTAATCAGTTAGCGGATGTTTTTGTGGTGATCTCGCACGACGAGTCTCGCGTGTCCGCGCTTATTATGGTCGTTGTAGCGTCGGGGTTAGTTGTAATGTGTGAATTAATTTCTAATGGCGACGGTGGCGCGCCTGGCGGCCCGGCGGCGCGTTAGGGCGGCGAAACGTCTTAATGATCGCGAGCTGACAAGCAAATTGTGTGATCGGCCGGCTCGACGTGCAAATTGCTTCGCCAACACCCGTAAGAACACGCGAGGGCGAACGCGAACGGAGTTCAGCCGAGGAAATTGTCGCTTGATAAGTCACTTTTTACTTTAGAAGGAACATTACTCTTTTATTTTGCTGAGTACTTGATTTCAGTGATTAAAAAAACGTTTATTCATGGAACTTGTTAATATGAATAGTTATTTGAAGTGACAAATAACAAAAAAATAGCCCAAGTTATGTACAACGTTTATTTTAGCTAAAAATATAAATAAACGTAACCGAATTAATAAATAAAATTAATTATTCTTTTACAAAATATATTACTGTCCTATCTAATGTAATCTGTAAATAACCTATACAGTTATTAAATAGTTAAAACTTAGTAAAAAAAAAACAAAACTTTGAATGATTATTTACGATTTCCAAACTTGTAATTGCTGCTCAAGAACCTTTATTTTACGACTTCCGCGTGCACCCACACCGAGCTCTGTGTTGTTTTAATAGTGACTTCAGTTCTAAATATTAATTTACGAAGATCTATAATGCCGCCTTCACAAAAATTATAGGTATATATTCAACAACAGCAATACAAAGTTTATATTTTTTTATTCAATTGTTGTATTTATCCATTGCGTATGTATTTTTATTCTGATCAAAACTAACATATCCAGACACATGAGAAAAAAATAAGAAAAATAAAAATTTTAACTGCATTTTTATTGCAATTATCCTGAGGACTGCGAAACTTAATAAAAAATAATTTATGCGGTAATATACATATACATGAATAGCATAATTGTCAGTTTTCGTTCGAAGCAACGCTGCCATACTGTATATCAAATAGGTACTCAATTTTGTCTACTTATATTGCTATATTTCTTCACTTCTGTTGCTGTAGTATTACTTCCTGTTTCCCCTGCTACTGCAAGTCAGCACTAAAATGTTGCAAATCTAAAGAGCTCAAAGATAAAATCCCCATGTCATCCAATGTACAAGGTACGTTCCAGAGATCAATTACCTAAAAATAACTTATTTTTTAACCGACTTTAAAAAAAAGGAATCTTCAATTCTATTGTATTTTTTAAATATTTGTTACCTCAGAACTCCGTCACTTATTAACAGTTTTGTAAAATTCCTTTTTTACTTGGTAGAGATAGAGATGAGAGATTGATGATAAATACTTTGTTTGGCCCAACTTAATAAAAAAAGTGTGAAAAATAGCAAACGGAACCAAGAAATTCTCCTCCTTCAAATTGAAATCGGTTTTTTTGTTCACATATTTACTTGTCAATTATAATAACCGACAATTTACTGCTACGGTCGCGCAATACAATATCAAATACGTCCTGATTGCGTTGAACGCTCTCCGTGTATCTAAATCAATTTTATTGGTTCTCGTATAACGCCGGTCTTGTTAAGTAATTAGACGTCGACCGATTTAAGCTGATACTCCCTGCCCCCGTTTTTTTCTGAGAAAAAGATGACGCAGGGTGGTTGTCGCCTGGTACGAAGTTTCTCATAAATCTGGTCGGCGCAGCGTAGCACGTTCCAGTTTGTATGATAATTTTTGGTGTTCCGTTCAACACGGTCTTACGGGAGTAGCTGTGCATTATTAATACCCTACTATTAATAACTATAAATTAATAATAGTCTTTAATACAAAAGTTTATCCGTCTCTTGTATTACAAAAAAAATATATTTTTTTAAGAGCCTTGAAGAGAGGTTAAAAATAATGATTTTTATAATTTAACTTTTGTGGCAGAACTATCTGAAGGACATTTCACTTGTGTAAGTTTACGTTTTCAATGTTAATCTATTTTATATGCGGAAGACATCAAAGAATATTCGTAGTTTTCTTTAGATTTCACAACTTTGTCGTGTGCAAAATATGGCTGTTCGTATGGCACCAGGTACAATATCATGTTACCTACTAAAACTGCACAGCTAAGAGCTTTGTTCTGAACCACTGGAATGGCAATGGACACATGGCAACCCCATAGCCCAGTTAGTAGTGATCCTGTCTGCCAAGCGGGGGATCCCGGGTTCGATTCCCGGCCGAGGCAACCATTTATGTGACAGATAAATATTTGTTCTCGGGTCATGGGTGTTGGTAATGTCATATTTGTGTATGTCCATGCCAACACACAGGGAATCCTAGTGCGGGGGGGTGAGTGTGCAAGTGTTAAAAAAAACCCTTATCACTATAAACTCTCAATGACTGTCGTAGCGCGGATACGTTTTCCTAAACACGAGCACATGCGGAACACGCGGTCAAACACCACGTCGTTGTTGACCGAATTTTTTTAAACCGACCTCGGCGTTGAAAAATTGATTTCGGCTGATATGATTTTGATTACATGGTTGGCAGCCGTTAGATACAATTATATGGATACAGAGGGATCGGCTGCTCGAGTATTCATTAACGGGCCGGTACGATATTTCCTACAACTCGGTCTGTTGGTGATGGTCATCTGTTAATGAGATTATGTGAAGTATTCTTGATTGAAAAACGCATATTGTAATATAAAAAAAAATTCTAGACTTATATTATAAGGAGAGAGCGCGAATTTTGTGTTTGTGTATATGCGTAAAGTAATTTCCGGAACGACGGTACATATTTATAAAATTATTTTGCCATTGCCATGTAAATATAATCATTTTTTCAATCTGGCCGAATTTGGACTGGAGCGCTAGTTTTTGTCTATATTGTAACGTTTGTAGGTTTCATTATCGAAATAGAAGTCAAATTTATTATTTTCGAATGATTATCTGTATATGAGTATGGCAGTCGGTCTGATATCTGATCACGTAAAGACATTTGAACGGATTTAATTGATAATTAACTTATAAAATGGAGAACATTTAGGAAAATTTTCATGCCGCGAAATCAATCTATGTATTTTAGAATTTCTATTGAGATTAAGAAATTAAGTTTATAGTTTATTTCGTTATTTTAAGACTTAAATCACGAGTATTTGACCCTTCTATTTTAAAAAATTAAAGCTATCTAAGCATAGAACAATTATGGGCATGCACTGTTTTTATTCTATGAAAGTGTTTGTATATGTTTTTGGAAGCTCATACTGTTGTTAACACCAACGTGGGCGACGGTGCTGCCATCTTGTTTATAATTATTGTATTTAACAACTGAGCTCTGGTATTTATATCATACAAAATATTTAAGTTGTGTCAAGATGATCAATTTTTCTGTATATGCTGTCGTTATTCATATTTATTTGACGATCTTCGTGGTTTTATTATCGAGCAATGAATTTGATTTATACTATTGGTCATATTAATACGTATATTTTTTACTTATTATAGTTATTGACTACAATGCCATCTGATGATTTGACTACGCTTCTTGGACGCGCGTCAAACAAGTCACGGGGCTAAGAACGTTCCAAAATGCTGTACAACGTCAATAAATAGCAATCCAGATGTCGATCTGGAATCATATCGTTAGACACATGAGGCCCACATGAACGATGCCTTCGAACAAACCATATGGTGTTAATTATACAACACCAAATCTTTATCATATAATTCATGGTAAATAAAATTGATTAGGCCGTTATTGATCTAGTTTTAATTAAACTTTATTGTGAAAATGTAAGCTTTCTCCTTGAACAAATGTACGACCTATTCAATTATAAATGTTCTTCTAAATCATATGACGCAAATATATTATAATGCACCCTTAGAATGAAAGAGACAACTCAAAAATTGCAATTTATGGGAAATGACGAAAAAAGTTTTCAAAAATGTATGGTCTTGAGTAAATTTAAAGAGACTGATGTATGAGGTTTTCCCTTTTTCCCTTTCTCACTCATAATTCGGGCTCTTTTTCACCATGGGGTTTTAGAGTAGATTTTTTTAAGTAAATTGATAGTAAAATCAGGAATTTCAGGAATTTTGAGTTAAGGCACTTTCATTCTAAAGTTGCGATAATATCTAATATTAGGATTAAAAGTGATGTAGACATTTTACACAATCAAAACACCCCCGAATGCATCAAAGGGTGTACGCTACAATCACCTAAGATTTTTTTTTACTTTTCCTTATTTGAAAGTATAAAGACAAATATTTTTTCATTATTATTTTTATTCTTTAGTTTACCTTTTTATACGTTAAAAGCCGACAAACGAGCATACGAGTCACCTGATGGTAAGCGGTCACCAACAAGACCAAAGGTATCACTGATGCGTTGTCGGCCAAGAAATGAGAAGAAGGTCAGAAAAAATGTACTGGCTCTCAAGCCCTCAGTCGGAACACGACGAGTCGTTTGGCGGCTGACTCAAGCAGGAGGGTGGTAGCTAGCCAGGCAGGCTTCACGGAAAGATAATAATACCACTAATAATATTAACGACTTAATAATAATACTGATAATATAATCATTACGCGAAGCCTTACCACCAAGCAGGTTGTCTTCTGTCGCCTCTTACGACACCCTTATCTGCCAGCATGGTATTGGGGGGAGTATTTTAGACCACCCCAATACTTTAAGTATCGTTTTATAGTTTATAAGCCGGTATTTATATTGAACGTTGTATACACCAGTAATGGCAAATACCACTGAATGTGTATATATGATGTAATATTTTTAACCCTTGTCTAGTGTCAAGTCAATTGTGCATCTAAGTAAATAACTAAATAAATAAATAAAATTTATATAAACAGAGATAAAACTATATTTACATATGATTAGGTTTACTCCAGTTTGATAGGTTCTATAAAACAAGGTCAACGCGTTTGCGTTCTCGGGAAGGTGTGTACAGATAGATGTATACGGTTTTTGATCTTATACAGAGGATACCCATTAGTTCCAAGAGGCGCAAAGTTGTCATGAAATGTTCGTTGGAACGTCATCACCGTATTTTGTCTTGCAGGTCATTTACGACCCAAACATATATGATATACAGAAATAGGTAGTACTGTACTTAATTACGTAACTTATGTACTTGATAATTATGTAACTTATGTTTGTACTTGTAATCTATCTGTGACCGTAGGAATCCATGAATATCTAGATGCGTTGACTGAGAATAAGTACTACGAGTACAGATGATTGATACCTAGTACTGTAACAAAAACTAGTGTTTACACAAGAACATGAATATGTTTTTGACACTTTTTGAAGTAACATAGGCGATTGAAACACTAATTTATATTGTTAATATGGAGTTTTAATTTAGTTCTTATTCAAATTTTTGATATACTGATTAAGTTAAAAAGTCTTAGAGAGTGACGAAAACTAATGCTGTAATAGCAGTTTAAGCCAGGGTGATTTACAAATTTCAATTGCTTTATTTCATCTGCGAGTGAAATCCAATATTAAGATTTCTCTATAACATTCTTTTTATATGACTAGGTACAAATACTGACGAATAGTGTATATTACATTGAGATTGTGATGAATAATCTCATTTGTTACTGTTTGCTGGCTTTGGCATCGTTCAAACCAAAACACAAAGATGTCTGAAGCAAATACATTCACGTCAGAATTTGCAGTTCAAGTTTATTGGTGAAACAATGTTGCAGAATGAAATTGTCGTGTAAATTTAGAATGATAATTAACGAATTGGAGAGCAGGCAACATTACCAAATTATTTTTGATAATGTTTTTCATTATAATCGACACTCGAGTGGTGTTGATGTTAGTCTGAATATTTTTCATTAATTTAACTAATGAATAATGTAAGTCTTGGCAATTTTTATGGCACGTTAAACTGGCCAGCGGCGCACGTAGCGTAATCACTTCATTATTCTCTACCACCGCGTGGCGCACTGCCCTACAATAGTAGAGTGACCACAATTCCATAGTTCTCCGGTCAATTTCATAAAAATTTCAGCAGCCCAGCAGCAGATTAATACTTTTTGTTGTTGATTACATTCGAGTGCATTTTTTGTCATTGTTGTCCCTTTTTTGCGGAAACATGTGTTAGGTTATGCCGAAAGCAGTGTTGTGCTATCAATAAATGACGTGAAATTGAATAATGTTATGTTATAATTATTCTTGGCTATTTCTGACTTGCATTTGAAATATTACTGATTACAAATATGTACCAGAAAATGTTATTGGTGTCATCACCGATCTTGTAGTTGAAATTATTCCATTAACTCCCAGTATTAAATAATATTTCTCTTTTTTATTTTTGTATGTGTACTAGCTTTTATCCTCCCGTTTAGCTGGTTGGTCAAATTCTACAAATTTTTCCCAGTTATGTTGGTTTTTTATTTACACCTTATTTTTGCTTGAACATTTTAAACTATGACAATCATAAGCATTTTATTATGTGCGATGACACTAGGCATATGTTCATCATACTTGGTGAAATAAGTTATGTAACGTTCCTCTAAAATGTGGATCTGGTTTGATTTATTCTTGTCTAGTATTCATTTTTTTATGTAGAACTAAAATATCCCGTACACAATGTGCTTTTATCAGAACTGTGTACATTTCTCCTTTCGGCTTACGTGTTTTTGACTATACAACTCTTGAAAGAATGATTGTCGAGGTAGAACGGGATTAATTAAAAGAAATCTTTGTGGCTTTTTATTTTTCATCTTAATGCTACAATTAGTAAGTTCAACATATATGAAATAGTTATGTTATTCGTTAATATACTTTTAAAAATTATTCAGTGGTTTATTTATACTTATGATCTAAATTCTTAATGGCATAGCTATTAGTACTACGTAAGTCAATAAAAACAATCAAACGCAATACAATGAAAAAAACAAAATATAAAAAAGTGGAAGAAGGAGTCCCCCTATCTTTGTATAACAAACTCATATCCTGGGCCATATCTGTGAACAGTTTAACGTTTAAAAACGGGCACTTTGAAATGTGTAGAATATTATAAAAATTATGGTCACTGTACGGTAGCGGGCAATGAAAGAATGGAAATTATGAAAAATTATTCGTTGTTAGGTGAACGCTATCGCGGGAAATTCTGTACACTAATCATTTTTAAGCATTCCACAAGAACGGCCACTTATTACTTGTACTCAAACCGTGAATGCTTCGTTTCACAAACGTTGCATACGATGCAAGTCACAGAAGTTTTAAAATTAAATTACTTCGTTGTGTAATTATAATATTAAACAGTAATAAACTTGCCATTAGAACCTCGTTCTACTCTATAGATAATTAGAGTTCAAAACCTGCAGAATCCGCTAATAATTCAAATGATGTTTTTCTTTTATGTTAATAGCCGACAAACGAGCAGACGAGTCACCTGATGGTAAGTGGTCACCGTCGCCCGTGGACATCAGCAAGACCAAAGGTATCACTGATGCGTTGTTTGCCAGGAAATGAGAAGAAGGTAACAAAGAAAGTACTAGCTCTTAAGCCCCCAGAGGGAACACGATAAGTCGTTTGGCGACTGACTCAAGCAGGACGGTGGCAGCTAGCCAGGCAGGCTTCACGGAAAGATAATAATACCAGTAATTATATAATTGAGTTAATAATAATAATAATAACACTGATAATATAATCCTTACCCGAAACCTTACCATCAAGACGACTGTCTTTCTGTGTTCTCTTACGACACCCTGTACTGTCAGCATGGGATTGGGGGGAGTAATCTAGGCCGCCCCAATACGGTCAAAAATTGTTCTTGAGGGTGTGTGAAATATCCTAATCTGAACTTAGCTGACAATGGTCTTAAGAACCTTCGCAATGTGAAGGGAAGTCCGATTCCAGCAATGAGACAGTTACGTATTGCAATGATGAAATGTTTTGCTATACAATTAAATAAGATCTCACAAATAATGATTGGATGTTATATGGCCGAAGGCTTCTTATTTTATAAGACACACCGTGTGATTTGGTTCCTTTAAAAAATTTGAGACTCTTGAGAATAGATAATCAGAGTTGTTACATACTAAGAATCCAAGATTATCAATAATCGTCAATGAGAGATATTTCCGCTCATGGTCAATCACTTTTCAATCCCAGGAAATGATAGTCTGATGATGCTTTATCCTGAAACCTAAGTAGAGGAAAATGGATAGTTCCATAAAACAAAACGTTACGCATTGGGCTGGAAAGACACTATTACCAGTATGGTCTTATATTATCCCAAATCTCTTTAAACGCTAAGTTCTCCTTAAACGCTGGAAGATTGTTGACAGGGTTTTAGTAAGTAAATATCACTCTTAAACCAGTCGCTCGTCCATAAAGTCATGTATCTTTGGAAGATATATTCACGACAGAAAAAAAACTATTGAGGTTAAACTATGAGGTTATTACTGCTAATAAAACCAGCTATTAGACCGGTAGCTTTAACAACATTTTGATACATGAGGTTACCATACTTTTACGATGGAGTCGTAGAGTTGGATCAGTGTAGCGTTATTTAATTCGGAGGGTACGAATGATTTTAATTTCCTGCTACGAACCCTAATTAGGTGAGTTACGACACTTTTACACGAGAACCTAATTGACGAACTCACGAAATTGGAGTGAAATATATTTTTTCCAGTGATACAATTACAGAGTTTTGACAGTTGTGATTCTTTGCTACTTGGAATGAGATTTTTTTTATTTACCGCAACGTGATTTAGATAGCGTAGCTGATATATATAACTGTGTTATATATATGCAGCTGTGTTATATATAATATATCTAACACAACACTGTGTGTATGTGTGATAAATTGAAGTTATACTAACCTACTATAGAGATTTTATGTAATAATTCTTGGCAATCAGTAAAAGTCTAAGTTTGAAAGTTTAACCAGTTTCACAAAGTTAATTATGTATCACTGTCATGACAAACTATAAATGTCATAGCCCAGTTGGTAGTGACTTGTACAAAAAGTTCTTTAGGTGTTACTATTTTACGTAAAATTATTTTCGGTTTAATAGTGAGTCAATTCTATATATAAAGTCATAAAATATCTTCATCTGTTCATCGGTCAACATCGCTTTTGAGTTGCAATATGTTTTATAGGGATTAGAAATTACAGGTTACAGTTGCCCGCGACAGATGGATGACGGATACCTATTATTATGGCCAAAGTCTATTCAATTTTGAAACGATAAAATTTAAGCAATTTTAAATTATAACAAGGCTCTGAGTTTGCCCAGTTATTCCTGATATAGGCGTTTTGTTTTATTTTATTTATAAAATACTGTACAGTTTAGAATTGTATTTTAATATTTTGTTAATAATTTTCGCTTGCATTTTTATATTATATTTTATTACTAGCCGTTGAGAGTTGCTTCGCTAGACGTAAAAGATTTTAATCACTCGGAAGTATGTAAAAAATAAAAATATTTTTAACTATAAAGTGTGTAAAATAGCATCGAAATTTCATAGTTTAAAAGAACCGAGTATCGGAACTAACAAAAAAATAACTTTTTTAATCGCTACATAATAAACACACAGTAGCTACATACTCAGTATGAACGCGAAAACCTGAAGTACTTCACAAATTTTCATGTGGTTCTTACAAATAACAGTGTAATTAAGGAAGGTTTTTAGATAGGAAGAAGGAAGAAATGTGTATGGAACTTTTCTGTTATTCCAACTATAACAGTAAGTGTCGACTAATTGGACAAAAAACTATATTCTTTGATTTTTTCGTCAACGTGTCGCTTAATAGTAGCAATAGGTATTTACAAATGAACACATAACTATCTTCTAGCCCCATAAATCTTAAAGTATAGAGGATATTTTTTTGGTAACTTCGAGGAAGTACCACATTGAATCCTCCTTCAAAAGTTCTGATCGTGTGTTCATCCGGGAATTTTATAACGTAATAATTATTAATTGTACATACCAACATGCATTACAAATTAGCTATTTTAGATCTCGAAGCATGATCATAAAAACATGATTATCGCTGATCGGACCGAAACTAATAAATTTCTGAATTTGAAAGACAACAAAACTAAATACCAGGCAAGATCGATGACAAAAGCTAGTTAGAAAATAATGTGACCATTGTAAACAATGTTTTACTTCTGCTAATGCATCTGACATTTAATTCAAATCAGATAAGGCCAAGTACACATAACAGCGGAAAGCTAAAGACTCGATCCCGCAATTATTAACGAATTAGCCCAAAAATTGTGCCTTCAATGGCCACAAATTGATATAATAAAAAGTAGTGAGCGCTCACGATTCTAGGGGTGTCACTCGGCAAACAGAAGAAGACCTTTTTGAAAGTAACATAATAAACGTGTAGCGATCCTACATGTGTAAATTGATTGAACATAAGTAACCCTTTGTTTGGTACCATAGCATTAATAAATAATATGTCTGTCATTTCATTCATATTTTTTACGGTTTGTATATATGCATTATTAAATATTTTCGTCATATTTGGACTCGTCTTTACTATTGAAATCACGCAGATTCACGCATTTCTACAAATGTAATTTTATCTAAATTCACAATACCCATATAATCAAAATAACTACGTTTCGTACTGCTGGACTTGCGATTCCATGAGAAAGCTAAGCTCAGTGCTCAGTGTGTTTACGAAATAATATTCAATTTACGTCTATTTAACTTGTTTTTCATAATAATTATTATCATGAAAATACTAATAACATATTCTTCGCGGGCTTAAATCTTAAAATATTATGATTAAGCTAGACTATTGCATAACAAAAAATACTTAAAGATTTTACAACGACCTTAATTGAATCGTAATGATTTTAATAAGTTTTCTTAACAAAATAAACCTAATCACTTAAACATATTTAAGAATTTGCCAACCCTAGCGAGCGATTTTAAGGTGTCGCTGCATAATTAAGTGATTACGTTAGGACGCGTGTCGGCCCGATTTGTATCAATGTTTGGGGCAGCCATTAGCGTGATGTGGAATTGCCTTTACTTGTCCCAGTGGACGAACGATTTGACTATAGAAATGTAAAATGGTGTGTATTATGTTTTTAGTTTAAAATACTTTACTTGTCTATGGTTTGTGGTACATAGTGGATTGATAATTCTGGTAATTCTAACAGTGAGGATCCTGGAATTTCAAATAAAGATATACTTAAGGATATTGCGACCCGAGTATGGTCGTTTCTCGGGCATATTCACCTAGCCTTGCGGGAAATCTCTCCTCTCATTCTCAGCAGAAAAACCCGCGTTAAACGAAGAAAATATCCAAGAATATTTTTCGTGGAAAAAAGAAGCAAACGTGACATTTACTAAGAGCTGAATTATGTACAGTAGTTATAAGTCTAAGAACAACAAGAATAACTTTATATATTGGCGTTATAGTTGGTCATATACTGTTAGTTAGACTTAATCTTCTAAAGTGAAGTCGTGGATCCCTTATAAATATATTGGATGTACTGTATTCTACCAATTGACAGTTCTGCTATACAACTTTCGAATTGATTTACTTTATTACACTAACCCAACTTCAATCTTACAAATGCATGTTGCGGTCATTGACAAAACACGCAAACCAAGTTGGCATAACGTGTGATCATGACAGGTCGCTCAGTGAATTTATAATATGGAAATATCTGAGGCGATAGCTTGAAGATAAAAAATGGTAATACTTTTCCTAAGAGACTGTGTACGCAAACTACATCGTATAACCAATGGACCTGTCTGTGTTAAGTCGATAATCTCAAAAACTGCTACGTGGATTTTTATGCGAGTTTCACTAATATATATGTAGAGTAATTGACAAGAAAATTTAAATATACAACAAACATAAAAACTTTATGAAACGCCTGATAAAAAAGAGTAACACTTGTTTCAAGTGACAATTAATACTTGTGACTTGTGTTGTGATGTAATAAATCCAGGTGATAAATCTCAAGATATATTAATAATAAAGGAAAACTTGGAGCGTCAATTTGAATGATTTGGAAATATGCATGTAATCTGTAATCTAATTTTAAATTAATTGTATTTCATTCCATGTAGCGCTTCGTTGACTTTCTGGCATATGATTAAGGGGCTATCTTTATAAAAACTAAAATAAATATTAGCTTAACCAGACACGTTGGTAGAAAAAGTTACGCATCACATTTGAAGATAATTGTTTGAAAAAGAATATTTACGGTGCTTAAAATTAATGGACGGTTTTAGAGGATGTTTCAGAATGAAATTAGCTAACAATTTGTTTTTTAATAACACTTAATCTTATATGTGTAAAATAGAGACATAAAATAGCTTTTATTACATTTTAAAGTATAGTGGTTTTACTACAAAATCAAGTTAACTGAACCTCTGCTCTTGTGATGAATAGACATGATCTAGCCGTTATAAATAACGTTAGTAAAAGTTAATACATGAATCTGCTAATTTTTTCGAGAACAAATCATTTCTGATATAATCAAAATTCAAACAATTTTGTGAACACGTTCTACATATGTATTGCGTCGTTTGCAATTGAACGAATCAAAAGAGCCAGGTCGTAAGAACTGTGGGAACGAACGAATAGATGACGAAAATAATTCGTTCGTTCAGTACAATCGTGAAAGAATCGAGACGAATGTAAAATGGTTGATTGACAGATGACGTTGAACTGTATCGTTAGTTTAGCTGAATAAATAACTTTTATTATACTATTTATTAATAAAAGAATACATTTTTAAAAGAAAGCTGTTGATTTCGTATTTTAATTGTTTAAGATGCGTATTACTCACAACAAACCTCACCGTACACATAACATAACATAAATTAACTAAGGCGTGTGACTCGGTGATCTGCGATCAGTAAAAATTTTAATTTAATTTAGCTATTAGTATCAAAAATGTACTTAACTTTGCCCTGATACATATGAACCAATCAATAGATTCAGGGTCAAAAGAATCTGGACCTTCAAAATTATTTAAATGACTCATCTTTAGTTCTACGCACTGTTGTTTAAAATTTTCGCATTTTACTGCAGAAAAAGTATTTGATGAAGTAATTCCGGTACACAGATAATAATGTAATCAAATTTTAATTGTAATTAAGTGCTGTCAACATAAAAATTAAGTTTTATAGTTCAGTGTTGACAACATAAAAAATATGTTCCATATATTAATTTGTTAGTTTAGGTCATTTATGATAGTGCAGTCACTATGATGATTGATCACTGGAACTTGAAATGAGCACCTTAGTTTGAATTTTTACAATAAAATAAGGTTGGTTATAAAAAACAAAATTCATTAACTTTACTTGCCACTTTTTAAACATGGGCATACAATGGTTTGAGATTACTTTATTATTTACTATTTATTTATATTATATTTATAAAATTTTGCAAACGATTCCTTTAACATGCCTACGCCTTTGAAATATCTCTGTATTTATTTTCTGTCATCATCAACTGATCAACTAAGATATTTCGACTAAAGTGGGGTTTAGACATTGTAAAATGGAATTAGTATGATAAAATTCGAACACTTCCTATAAATTGACGTATCTACCAACCACGGTTTAGCCCAGAGGTCTTGGTTGCTGAGCGCGAATATAATATTCTTATAATCTAATTCTTATAATGAATATTTATTATTAATTATAAGAATTAAATTAATTATTTCATCAATTAATTCGTATAATTCGTCTTTGATTAGTTTTTTGAATTTCTTTAATTAGTCATTTGAATACATTAAATACGTTGTGTGAATCGTATTGTAATGTATCAGCTAGGTAGTTATATGGATAACCCCAAGTGGATATTAGAAATCGTCGCCGCGACCACAGCCAGTGGGGGTAACGATGATGTGTTGTGAACAGTCCGAAACATTATTCATCGATGATAGCGTTAGAAAGTAGAAATTCACTTCTGGAATGTGTCCACTATTTGTTGTACACTCACTTATATCATAGATTAACTGTATATTTACTTTATTTGTGCACGTGTGCATAGAAATGGACACAAGAGTTGAACTAACTCGCGCTGTAGCATCGTTTTGGACAACGTTCGAAGTCTTCTCATGTACCCGTGTTTGTAGGCAACGAATGGGTTCAAGTCATTCTTTATTTATTTATTCTTTATCGTGTTTATCTAATACGGACCAAAGGGTGACATTAGTAGTTTAATAATCCCAATAAATATTATTGGCGTTATTTATTAGCCAGCTCAGTGTGACGGAAGTAAATGCGAGGTTGGCGTACGCACAAAAAAAGAATATAGACTTTACGTGTACAAATATATCTTAAAGCCAATCGTATATTTGTATTTAAGTCATCCCATGATCCCATAGCCCAGTTGGTGATGACCCTGTCGAGCGAAGGGTCCCGGGTTCGTTTCCCGGCCGGGGCAGACATTTATGTGACAGATAAATGTTTGTGTTCGGGTCAATGGGTGTTTGTAATGTCATATTTGTGTATATCCATGCCACCCGTAACTATTATTATTAATTGTTGCGTTAAAAAGCTTAGCGGATGTAGATTTCATGACATTAAGTAAGACTAGAGCACTTGTTACTAGAAATCTTACTTAAGCTTTGCGATATGAAATTATACGTAGATTCGCCGCAGTTCTAATTACCGAGTGCCTTTGATAAGCCTGATTAATAATACGTCTGTAATATCTCGCGCTAACTGAACGGAAATATCGTTGCGTGGGTCACTCTTATTTCAACTAAACGTACAACCAATCAGCAAATTAGAACCACATTGGGAGCGATTAATTTCAAACATAATCAAGATAAGTGAATATTGCCAACATTGAACTTAGATGTAATGTTACTGAAATATTCTTTGCAATAAACCTGCTGGACTAGTTTATGTTGTATTCTTAAACTGTGTAAAAGAATGCTTTAGTGTAAATCAAAATCTCCTGCTCGCGTTGCACCTTTCTGAACCGAAGCTACTGCTGAAGAGATGGTGGTGTTAGTAAAAATTGCGTGCATAAGTGTATTATTTACAAGCCTACATAGGTAAGCCAAGCAAACATACCTGAATGATTTTCTATTTGACTAGGTAAAGACATGGCGTCTACAACGTCACGTATCTGCAGTTGTCGATCGTTGGGCTTTGAAGCTGTTTTTTATACCAAGAATCGAACCAAACAACCACCTGTTGGTTAGTGTTAAACGCTATTCATGGACATTTTAACAACCAAAACATCATTGACGCGTCGGCAACTGAGAAAGAAGCGGAGAAGCTTTAACAAAATGTTCGATCCTACAACTGAAACACTTTAAAAAGATAATGGTTCAGTCTACAAGACTTGTGGCGACTCGGCAGGCAGGTACAGAATCTACCATCGTGCACGAATAAAGTTAGGCGTGGAGGTACGGAAACCAGCGACATACAACAAGTGGGAATTGATGCCATAGCCTCGTCCGTTTCCAATAGGATGCTCCATGAGCAGAGAAGTATGGGTTGGACTCGAGCATATATGAAGCCCCTTATACTCCAACCTTGATATGTCCAACTACAATTAAACTTAAGAATCCTGCACCATAATAAAAATGTTCCGTTGCATTATGTCCGTATTAATATGCGTTTCATTGCAAGAGCCCTCCATTTCGAGTTCACTCGACACGCATGTTACCGTTTTGAACCATTCGGATACGGATATCGGATATCAAAGACGGCGTTTCTCTCCGGTAAACATTTGGCGAATAATTTGAGTAAGTTTAAAATTGTTGACGTGGCCCGCTTTTAAAGTGATTCGTTCCAGATTACTTGAGGACGTCATACCTGTAGTAATAAACAAAATAAGCATCAGGACTTGACTAATTATTCAGACGTTGCTACAGTTCAAGATTTTAAGGCGTCGATGGCTGAGCTTATTGGGGTATATTATTGATAGTCTATGTGCACTAGTGGACCTGCATTTTCAATGTGGAGGATATCTATCCACCAAACAAACCATCTGGCATTACGATCTGGCCGTAGTCGATTAAGTATGGAAGTGGTGGGCGGTGAGGTGGGTAATATATCTGCCATTTGGACGATCTCCTTATCACGGTATCCCAGCAGATCCTGAATTTATTTTAAATGTCGGGGTAAATTCAATAAAAACATATTTTGTTTTGTAAATGTTTCGCCACATCTGTGAGTTGAATGGTAGTTGTTAATAAAACAAACGGTTTGGTTATCGAGAAACAAAATGTGTGAATGTGTGTGTGAAAATGTGTGAGAAACGGACCAACTTCCACCAGCGGGGTTATCCAGCAATTATAGTACGATTTTTTACCGGTGTCGCTGGTAGGTATTTCCTTATAACCAGTGCACGTCAGCGATTTAACTGTTTTTATAAATTCTTTGTTTCTCAATTCAGGAATTTATCATAACCTTAGAGTGCAATATCCGCGTGGATAATTAGCAACCCCTTTTTAGGATCGATCGTGAGATGTTGAACACGGTGCAATTGCCGTGTTGGAACCAGATCAAAAGCGAGTTCATCGATTTCATCTAGATTAGCAGTGCGTAGGTTGTGGTGTTGTGTGACGGATGTCCATGGGGGGGCGGTGACAAGTTACCAACAAGTAATCTGCTCGTTTGTCGCCTGTTACCTGTAAAAATTACCGATGCTTGACTACAATCATATTCACCTACTTAGATGGTATAGTCTTATCAACGTGCAATCGACACAGTGTATCAACTCGATATCAACAAACTGTCGCTTGGTCAGTTTTGCATTTCAAGCGTAAATATGTACATGAGCCAAGTTTTAACCGCCATAAGTAAAAATAAAATACATCGTGACTTAATAGTGTTATATTTTGATTCAATAAGTTACTCACATAACATACTTTTTACATCTTATACAATGTGACAATCAATTTACAAATATTCTTTTATCACGTCTCGCCTATAAATATAAATAAACTTAATTATTTTGTACCTAACATATTTTATCGTACCACAAATGTACAATAAGTATAATGTTCATAATCTACATGATTTAAGTATTCTATGTCTATTCAAATTGTGATTTTGGGTTTGGAAATCGAAGATTTTAAATTTTAAGACGCATCTCATGTATTTTTTTATTTGGGCAAAATTAATTTATTTTGCACAAATATACAGGCTGAATACAGTTTTGGTTTGTATGGAGTGTTAATTTAAAAACGAATTCAGCTATACGTTCTTGTTTTTTATTAAATTAAGTAAATAATAACAATTTATAATATTACAAATTATAATGTTTATTGGTAGATAGTTTATACTGCGGTTTATTTAATATGGCTTCTTGTTATGATGATAGTTGGTTAAGTATAATGATTATGAATTATGTAAACTTTTGATGGAGAAAATAATTTATTTGACTTTTTTATTTCCTCTAATAACACGGTTTTCTTTGCATTTTTGAGGCCTATTAAAAAAACTAAATACGTTTTTCTAATTTAGGCCAAAAAATTACTTCAAAACTTATTAAAATACCCAGCAGCTGCTATTTCCGATTAATATGACGAACTCTTAATATTTGTGGATTTAACGTATTTACAGATAAGGCTGTGCTGTTACTGGCGGGATTAATTCAACCAGGACTCTGTGAGATTGAATACCTATAGAGGAAAATTAAATAAAAAAAACTCACTGATTTTTGACCTATCTGCGAAACGTTTAAAACTCATTTGATCGAGCCTTCGTAGTTAAATTAATTGCCTATTCATGGTATTTAAATTTTAAGTAGTTCTAAACCTGTTTATTAAATGTCTTTTTTTCGTATCATTAAATTATCCAGAGACGAAATTAGCAGCAGTGTTAATGACGATTGAATAATTATTGCAATTTATTTTAAATGTAAATAATTTGTTGTAATTGTATATACTAACATATAACTAGGTGTGAATATATATCGTGACAATCTTTATTTTTATCATGAAGTATAGTTTAACATGTTAAATACGGTTAAATAACTATGTGATGTAAAAAATTATATCGAAGTGTACGAAACAGAAAATATCATATGCATTTTGCTTCGTTTATATTTTAATATAATGAAGCAATAATAAATAAAAGGAATCATGTATCATATGTCATGTATGTATCAAAGGTAACATGTATCACATAGGTATTTATAACAGTATTATGAAACGGTTCACAATTTAAAATTCCTTTGCTTCTTTAAGGTGAACATTATTTAATTAGCGAATTTTACTACGTATTAATTTCACTATCTTTATACCCAAAACCGGTTTTACTTTTCCATATGAATGGAATGTATATCGATAATTATATCAATATTTATGTCCTGTCCTTTAATATTATTTGTGCATTTTTTTAATTAGATTTCCTTACTTTGATTTATTATTTATAGTTTATTTCTTACATTGTTTTTTGAGACGTCATCGATTTCTGTATATATTTATTTTATTTACTTATATATTTCTTTTCCATGTCAATTTGAGACAAACTCTTTTATAATATTAAAAAAAAATGTATCACATAATAATTTAATGATGCTTACAAATGATTCAAAATGGAACAACTACAATGCATGAAAAATAAATGATTGATTGTTTCGTCTACCTTTAAATATAACATGTCACATGTCACAATAT
Organism: Megathymus violae; assembly: GCA_003671415.1. Taxonomy (NCBI): domain Eukaryota; kingdom Metazoa; phylum Arthropoda; class Insecta; order Lepidoptera; family Hesperiidae; genus Megathymus; species Megathymus violae. The sequence goes on from PDGT01000021.1 coordinate 963,165, forward strand.
TATTGAAGTAAATTTTTACAGAGAATTTAGTAAGATTTCCGAATAAAATTTGCATACAAAGTTGCGAGGTCCTGTTTCTAATCACTTAGTTAGTATCTTATACATTACGTGACTAAAGCTAGTCACAGATATTATGAGCAAAGATGTCATTTGTCGTACAAAAGAAGCAGTAGGTACCGACGCCATATTGGTTCACTAATTGCCTCAGTTATCGTTTCGCATTTTACATCCATTAATTGTGTTTTACGACGCAAGATTGTATTTCTCCAGCCAATCGTAATTGTATTTGCGTTGCCGTTTTAAATAATAACAATTTAAATATATTTCCACGCGTGTGCTTAATTTTTATTATTTGAAACCCGATAAGAATAAAAATATCCGCGAAGTTTGTTTGAGTTGATAATGTTTAATGTTTAATTTGAATAATAATTGCCAACTTTTTTATGAGTACTAGGATCTAGACAATGCTATATTTTGTTGGTAATGACGAAGTTCGAAAATGTCAAATTTATATAGTGATGTGTTCTCGATTTGTCGCTTATGCCATCCTTATGTAATGTTATTATTATTTATGTTTTATTAATCTAGTACATAAATCTTAGATGCAAAGAAATGAAATATATTAGGGTTATGCTTAAAAGTCTTTGCTTCGGCAAAAATATTTCTTGGAATTGCCTGTCTAATACTACTAATACTTAAAAGCAAACATGTAACATGTGCTAACTTGTTTTATCAATCTATTTCAGCTTATTAGTATAATATGGAAAGTTCAAGTCCATCTTTAAATATTTTCACACATTCAGAAAATTTGTTGTCAACCTTTTCAGAATATTTTTGTCATAAAATGAAAAAAATGAAAATGAATAGTTGTAAAACAACTTAATGAGTAGAAAATTAAAATTAAAAAGTCGAAAGTTAAATTGTCCTGTTTTATGTTATCGAATCACGCGAAGAATACTAAGAATATTTAAAGATGAAAAAGGCGAAATATACAGGTGAAGAAAGGATATGTATTTAAAAATATTTTATTTGATATGGTCCTTTCGAATAATTACAATACATTGTTTATGTTGATGTATTTTTTATTTCAGATTATTTATACGAACAAAATATTTACTTTTATATCAAATATCACGTGACTTCCTATTGCTGAACAAGTGACATACATACTAAAAAATAATATTGTCCTCCAAAAACATCTTGGATAATTCTGAACTTATTGTGATAACGATAAAATTTAAAAGTCGTAAAATAAAATACCATAGATTATAAAATGATCAACAGATAATTAAAAAAAATTCAATTTATTGCCCCATAGTGAATAAACTAATACAATTAACATACGAGAAGAAATAAATAGTGAGAGCTATGTACACTAATCTATATATTACAATACCTACAAACTAATATTCACAAGGGATATGTTAACTGGTACCTATCAAGTCTTTATACCGAAGCTGGATACTAACAATAACAACAAGTTACAAAAAAGCAAAGGCGCCATCCATAAGCTACGTCATGGCTTACTATCTCCTAACCCTCCGTGTCACAGACGACCTGTCACTTTCAATGATTTGACAGTTGTTCCGTTAGATGCTTTTTGGATAGTTGAAACGCGCGAAAATACGCGATTGACCTTTTACTTTGCTTCCATTGGGTTGCTAAAACGATTCGAATGCAATTTCAATTTTCAATCTATTCCAATGAAATGATAAATTTATTTGTAGTAAAGATTGAATTGCGTTGAATTAGATATCAAAAATGCTCCGTTTACATATCTGTGGGTAGTTAAATTAATGTACAAGAAAATTAACCTATCATTTATTTTTGCAGGTGTTTATAAACTTATCCAGTGGGAAGAATCGTAATAGGAATCGCATTGAAATTATTTCTAAAAACATTATGATACATTATCATGGTCAAGCTAAATACTGCTATTTAACCTTTGGTACCACAACTGGTGGAGTTCTTCTTTAACATAAAGAGGAATTACCGTGGGACCCGAAAAGCATTTCAATCATCTTTCAAACTTTGACACTAGATACCTATACGTATTTGGGCATTTGAGTTTGCATTGTTGACAATTATATCTTTACAAATCCGCCCTGAAGCATCGTGGTTGGATAGGCATTAGCCTCCTAATAATGAGGAATTTGCCGCCATATCATTAATTTACACGGTCTTTTTGGTAAAACTAGAGTATATTTACCTAGTTAGTGTATTATACCATCCCTTTACACTAATGCTAGTTTGTTGAAGCGCATCCCTCCTGATTTGTGACATATTTTATGGATGACCCCAATGAAACGTTACATAAAATGCCTGAGTTTGAATCTGTAACGAAGAATTACAACGTAAAGCCTCTTTATTCCCTTCTACCTTCGTTTTTCCAACTGTAGGATGTAACATCGCATCTGACAATAATACATACAAATTTAAAGATCCATGATTATTAGCACTGATGAGATATTGTTCGAGATGTATCAACCCTAGTCCTTTGATTGGACTGTAACTGCAGAAGACTGCAACTCATAATGTGGTTTTATTAAGAGTAAGTTCATCGAATCTCATTGTCTTATAATTGCGTCTTCTACGTCTATCAGTTAAATGATTACTGTCACGGCGGTACTTTCTTAGCCTGTGTGCTGCAGAGGTGGTTTTACCATAAGTTCTCTAAAATATCTAATTCTAGAAAAGTCATTTTCACGTGTTAAGCAATGATTCTATACTGAACGGATTGTGCTTTCTTGTTCCCCCATTTTTGGATAAATCCTGTTCTGTGGCCATGCCCCCCCCACTGAGGTCTAAGGATACGGCCCTGCCGGAGTCGAAGTCAAATTTGTCGAAATTGGGGCTCGCTGCGGCGAAATGCTTGAAGAATGAGGGCTGAGGGTCTGGTACCGGGCTGAAATTTCTTCCAGAGTGCGCGTCAGAGGTTGAGCTGTCTGAATTGTTGATAACATCTCCACCGGAAGGTGCGCGCAGTCTTCCAGACAGCGAAAAGTCTTCTGGCCCTGAATCGTGGCAGGAGTCTCCTCCTACTACATCTATCATACATTCCTCGCCTTCCCCTTCTCCATCTGAATCAGAATATAGACCGCTATTTCTATGCTGTGCTAGGTATTCGGCTTTCAAAGCCTCTAAGTCTACTGCGATGCCCTTCGCTCGAAGCTTGCGAGCCTGTCTATCCAGTGCTTTTGCCAGCTTCTTTCTTCTTCTAGCCCTGTTGAAAAATAGGGCCTAATTAGTATAGAACCTACTTATGATGCAATAAGCTTAACTTAGAAATACTTTTACCGCTTCGAAGTAGCTTTCTAGCTATTTGTACGACTCATAATATCATGTGAGTAAATGTTTTTATTAAACTTGTGCAAATTACGTTCTTGTTGCGGTGTTTTAGATAAAAATATCTTAAAATTAGAGCAATGCATAATACCAATTTCTATTGGCGGTCATGAGGTCGCTCATAAAACCCGCAATCTCCTGATAGAGCTATTTGGCTTTCTTTAATGTTATTGTAACAATATTTTTATTTTATGAACATTTACATTATATTATATGAGTGTATTTTAATAATTTTAATTTTAATTTTAATTTTAATTTTAATTTTAATTTTAATTTTAATTTTAATTTTAATTTTAATTTTAATTTTAATTTTAATTTTAATTTTAATTTTAATTTTAATTTTAAGTTGAACTCATTAGCAGGATCGAAAACAACTGTAATTTTTTTACGTAATTCAGACTTCTTTTTATGCTCACTGAGAAACTCACTGACTTCAGATCCAAATGTAAAACTTATTATAATACATTTTTTCAAATATACTTTTTCTTAAATTCTAATATTTATCAATAGTTTTGTAACAGCTTGTGATTGCAACATTCCTTATTTCCTGTAATTCGGTTGTTAGTGACCCTACCTGTCGAGGCTGAGGCATATATGTACATATTTATGTGAGAGATAAATGTCTGTTCGGTCGCGGGAGTTCGGATGTCTCATTTATGTATGTATGCCCACGTCACTCTCAGCACAAGGTATCCTAGGGCGAGTGTGTCTTTGAGAGCGTTGAACTAAAATAAAAAAATACAGAGGAAAGTAAATTCAGATGTTCTGGATTTTTCTGGAACTGCATACTACGGAGGAGAAATACGATAGTTTGGTTTGATAGCGGCTCACCTCTCACGAGCTCGGAGCTCATGCGGTGGGATGGGTTCCCCGGAACAGGACTGGGGATGTGCGTTGTGAGCCGGCCGCCCTGGACCTTTCTTCGTGTGCTCTTTCTTACGCCATTTCGCGCGACGATTCTGGAACCATACCTAGGGAAAAGGTATATACATTTAATATATTTTGAGGTAGTAGGCGGTATATGAGGCAGACGGATCGTACAATGCGAGTCCCCATCGCTGACCGTTCACCGTGTACTTTGTTAATGTATCAGGAGGATGTTGGTTTTTCTTTGTGTTTTGGCTGTTTGCATGTTATTTATGTACGCAATAATTATACGTATTGAACTTGAGAATTTTTGTGTTTATGATAAAGATAAAGAAAAGAAAAATAATCACAGATTCCCAAGAGCAGAAAGATAAATAGTGAATTTATAATAGTTGATAGTAATCTACGAACATTTTTCGATTTTATTCTCAAAAAAACACAAGCCCTGACCGCTTAAATATTTTTCATACGTTGTATAATTGCAGTTGAGCTGATAAAAGTGAGTCAAGACGATCTGGCTGCGCGGTCGCACACAAGGGCGCGGCGAACGGCGCGCATATCACATTAGCATGTAAATGCACATGCGCATTGAAATTTTACGTCTCAACTGACGCCGCGCGATCACTTTGTGACGCTGGCGAAAGATACGTCTTTATGGTATTTTATGGTGAACGTATGGCCGTATGGTAACGATGGCCATTAACATTAATATTCATGAAATATAACTTGTAAAGTTTATATTACAGACGTAGTTAATCTATAGAAGTAGTATTGTCAAGTTGTCCCTACATTTCTCTGCCACTCTTTTACATATTTCGAAGTTTTCAAAATGAATATTTGCTTCCTTCTATCATAAATTCTAAACATGCTTAATCAGTCTGCAACACACCTATAGGTAGAAAATATAATCAATGAAAAAAACAGGTATGGTTTAGGGAAGTCTCAACTCAAACATTTTTTGTTTATCTATTGGTCTAAGCATCACATAAAAACAAACAAATTTTATTGTTATAGTGAAATTATATTGGCAATGTATATTTTTTTTATTAAAGAGTTTCTTTTACTTTTTCTAAATATACCATTTCATTAAAATCGGAATGGCATCGAAATTTCGTCATTCCTATAAAAATATCACTGCCTTGTGGCATCGTTTTTCCATGTAACATATCGATTCTGCATTACCGGGTGAGTCTATACAATTTCCGATCAAGGTTCTAGAAAAACATATCTAGTATCTATAAAGAGAGGGTGTGAGAAGAACCACGGCAACTGCTTGATGTTTCTTTCACAATTTGAAAGGTACATTATTCCATAAAGACGTAGGTTATCAATTAACGTCTTCGTTGTCATTAATAATATTGTATAATGAAATAAGCAGAATATTTAATTTAATTTTATGAATGTTATTAATAAGACGATGTCTTCTCAGTTTGAAATGCTTTCAATGCGCGCAAAGCTTTTATATATAAATGGATACAAGGTTCTTATAATGTTTAATGTTGTTCAAAGCCGTTGCTTGTTGGTTAATAATATTGTTTTGAGTGGTTGATCCGTTAATTGACGTTCAATGTAACATTAAAGCCGTATCCACTACGCCTGTTTCAATTTAAGTGACGTTTTGTGATGTTTATGAGTCCGCTTCAAACTGTCCAGTAATTACTTTCGTATAGCAAACATAATTGACGTTTAAGAATCTATTCTTAACGCAAGGCGAGATTATGACGCGGTCAATTAAGTTTTACTGTAATAAGCATGTTTTGAAACTTGTAATTGATTTGACTACAAAAAGAAGTCTATCGTTATATTATATACCTAATATATTTATTTAGAGACTAGTAACTCGACATAGTTAACTTCGGAAAATTTCGCGGGAACAGATCTATTTCCCGGGACAGATGTTGTCTAAATTATGACTCATAATTGGAATTCCAAATATACCAAGAGTCATCTTAGTCTGTTCAAAGGATTTAGTTTATGCATAATGACAGAGAGATAAAGATAAAAAAAAAATAGTTTAGTGCTTTGCGAGTAGGTATATCGTTAAAGCCTACTTATAGAATGTCCAAAAGATATTCTATTTACAAAATCGACCTCGATATAGTTATATTGTTAGCATAGATATAGAAAAATATGCATCTCCAAAATGGGTAACGCAATATAAATGAGTCAGACAAAATATATTGCTTTTTTTTTTTAAATTATACCGCTACGCATCTGTTGTAATATTCATATTTCAAGAACACCCCATATGGCAAGGATGACTTTGTCTGACCTTTGGAACCAGTAAACCAAAACGCACGCGCCCCTAGGCCTACTGCTTTGACCTTGGATTATCCGTCCTTTTCATATTGTATTGAAACAAGAGAAATGGAGATGCTGTTATTGCTCTGTATTTGAATAGCCTGCAGGTTTTTAAAATTTGAAATAATTTGCATGTGCTTATAATGTTCGGTATAACAAATTTTGCAACATGGCCTGTTGAATTTATTGGGAAATCTAATTCGAAAGCTTTCCTAAAACATATTTTATATGTAAGCGTTCTCCTTACAGTTACATGATATTAAAATTTGAACATATTTTAAATATCTTACTTAAAAAAATATGCAATCTGTCCACATTTTTATCAGTTTCAGCCACTGATAACATTATGATCGCACTAATGATCTGCCTTTGCTTCGCTTCATAAATCTACTACACCTTATCTTTAATGTATGTAATAATTATAATAGCATAGTTATTATAATATTTATAGTGTTATATGTATTTTTTATTTATTTACATCAATTTCAACTAATGACTCAAGATAATACAAAATATGATATTACGGCGTTGTCCAAAGTTACTCGCAATTTTAGATTTACGTAAGTTTCCGTACTATTTATATAATGAATACACAAGAATGCACTGAAATAACATAACGTAAATAACAACGTACACCTAAAGTATTTATGTGACACGGCGCAGATAAACCTGGATATTTTAGATAAAAAATATTTTTATTCAAAATTTCCTAAGGTTTGTTACATTATTGTATATATTGTAACAACTCTTGGTAAACAATGACCTTACACCGCATTTATAATCAATTATATAACATACACTTATAAAACTTACACATATTTTAAAGTAATTTGTGTACTCTATTTGTATTTTATGTGTGTTAAAATAAAAATAAATAACTAAATGCATAAATTTGTAAAGATGGAAATTTGTTACTCTATCACAAAAACTACTGTACGTTTGTATGACAACGTCAATCAAGCATAACAATGTTGTAGCTCGGGCGGATCACTAACTTATAGGCTGTAAATATAAAGAATTTAGTCGGTAAAAATCCTACCATCTGAGAGTTACTTCTGCGTAGAAGGCATAAATGCTTAATTTTTTAAAGGCATAGCCGTTCGCATGTTTCAATTGAGGAAAGGTTTAAAAAATGTCATATTTCAAAAAATATTGTTATTCAGCTATTCATCTTTATGTTCTAAAACTCGGTAATCATAAAAAGAATAATAGATTATAACAATTCAATCGATATAATTGGCCAAACACGACGTATCTATCTATCCCCGTTCCTTATTTACTGGCTGCATCACACATGGATCCGTTAACGGCCGCCACGTCCGTTTCACTCCAACGGATATGTTTAATTTAACATCCTTGCTCCAGAATTCAGATTTATTTAATGAAATTAAATAAAACGCTGCTTATCCGAGACCCGAACAGTATGCCGCGGGGAGCAATTACATTTAATACCGCATTTAATAATGATGACGCTATAGAATTAATTTATATGTAACAGCTGGCACAGACCAGACACATTTAATTTGTACGACCTGGTTTAGGATGTATCAGTATGTAAAATTGGAGTTCATGTATTATTTTAATAAATTAAAAAATCACTTGTGCATATCACTATTGCAATACATGAATTATGGAATGCTCAATGAAATTTAGTTTTTTTGTAAGTACATACATTTATTTAGTAAGTTCTTACTATCTTTACTCTTTTCTAGTGGTTAAATTTCATCTTCATAATTTATGTATATAATGATGAATATGTTTATTGTAGTTCCATAATATATATATATATATATATATATATATATAT
>PDGT01000021.1:971491-1075199 GCA_003671415.1 Megathymus violae
CCATAATATATTACATACGTATTATATTATACAATTAATCATCTAAAAATCCGTCGCGTCTGTATTGCGTACAACAAACAAATTAAATGATAGTTTGGCTTAAAATGTATGAAATAGAGAACAGTTTAACATTTAATTTATTCTGTATAACTGATACTAATACACGTGTGCGAACGTAAAACGATGACGTCCCAAAACAATTGCGTTTTCCACGAAAACGGCGTAACCGTTACTAATCAACAATGGCTTTCATTGCAATTAAATATAATCAATTACATACAAACTACATAATTGTAAATTAACTGTGTCCGTAATGTACACTACAGTTTTCAAACAGTTTGGATTGAGTTTATTTTTTAGCGATCTCGGATTGTAAGTAGGTTGTGATCGCCGGGTTAAGTTGATAGTCGTTTTTAGTTTGGTAGAAAAGACCGACTATATCCGACTGTATTCCGTAGGCTGTGGACAGTAGACTGCATTCCGCAGACTGTAGCCAGTAGACTGTAATCCATTGTAGACTGTAGTCTGCATATTGTTAATTCGTAGACTCTAATCCGCAGATTGTAATCTTTAGACTGTAGTCTTTAAACTGCAAACTGTTATCTTTTTCCGTATACAGTGGTAGCTGGATCTAGTGGTAATTTTATGCTGTTATTGACAACGTTTTATCTGTTTTGAAAAGTGACCGAGTCTTTCATGACATGAACGACAAAGCCTTATACATTTCTACTGTATTGACAGGAATGTTTGGTATTTCGTTGTTATACGTACTTTTAAAAGCCGTTCCTAAACCAAGTTCTGTTACTCGTTGCGTCACCATAGAATATAGCTACATATTAGAGATGAAACGGATAGCTTTTTTGTCGGATACCGGATACCAGATATCCAGCCAACCTCATTGCCGGAAAGCAGAATTAGATAGCCATTTTAACTCCTTCAATCAAGACTCCGACTACATCATTACAACTTTCTTAGATCCAAGATTCAAAAAATGTCTTGCGAAGAGTCCGCCAGCAGCAGTTCATGTTCATTACCGATCAAAAAAAGTAGAACAAAAGAGATAGAGTCTGCTTGTTACTCGTGAAGTTCGGGACACATTCTGGGTTTGCTTTTAATGAGGTAGTGAATTAAAACAACACCAGTCAGTCTCACAATCAAGAAAAGAACGCGACTACAAATAAATGTCCTTGATATTTATCCGCAGTCAGCGCGCATTGATCGCGATCAAAATCCTTGTATTTGGTGGTCAGCTAATGCTGTACCCACAATTACAAAAACTTAACGAAGTTTGCTAAAATATATATTTCAGCGCCCTGCAGCAGCGCATACAGAGAAAAACTTTTCGGAAGCTGGCATCTCGTATACGAAGACAAGCGAAACCGTTTGTTGCCGCTTAATGCAGAGAAATTGATATTTATTAATCACGATTTGCGCTTAGTGCAGTAGGAATATCGATTTTCTTTAGGTAGTAAAACATTATGAAGTACAAACGTTGCATTTTTTAAAATCCGGTATCCGGCCGGAATACTTGTTCATTATTCGGTATCCGGCTAGATATTAAATTTAAGTGGGATACCGGATAGTTACCGGATGTCCGTTTCATATCTACTATAAATACCACGAAATAATAGATATTGACTTATAAAATTTGAAGATGACTTGGTACCTAAGTGAAGTTTTTAAAATTAAGTTATTATTGATTCGTTAGTTATTAGAAGCAATTAAGTTTAACGGCGAGAATGAGGCGAGAATAAAATCATTGTGTATATTATGCAATATTTGGCTCGTCTGTTACTCATAGTTCAACTTCTAGATTGATATTATATTTTAACAATATGTTTGTCAACCACCAAATTCGAATACATTCGTTGATACACTTCAATTAAGTACAGTTTCTGCCCGACCAGCATATATGTAGTAATTTTTTTTTATTTTTGTAAACTAATAGCAATTACGATTCAACGCTCTGTATGCATAACTTATACGTGAGGGTTTACAATGGCCCATGTAATAGCGATAAATACTAGTTGTATTCCAAAGAAATCGTCTTATCGTATCGTATCGGACTGTGTAAAAACTGTTCCTTCTCACATCTCGACTGGAATAGGTCTTGTTCATAATTTGAAATAAAAAAAAAACATGAATATCTGTCAGTTATATTTTCTTTTCACTAAAAAAAAAAAGTTATTACTCTTAATTTTTTTCTCTTGTAAACAATATTTTTTTGGTAAACAAGTTTTTTAATATTAGAAATTACTCAATTAGTCCTTTAATATTACCTATATCTCCAAATGTGGTCCTTCCAAGTCATGAATTAACTGTAATGTAAATGAAAACGTACGAACAAATCCTAATGGAAACACATTGATTTCGAAATAGAAACTCAGTCGGTGCCCGTTTGTGGGCAGTTCCCGTTCCCCAGTAATGAGACATGTGTCCCCTGCTCTCCACCGCCCCCCCCCTCCCCACGCACTGCATGAATAGGGTGGTGACAACATAATGAAGTCTTAAGTGAAGAAGATTCACGACACTAGTCCTAAATGGGAAGGAAGTTTAGTCAAAAAATGCACGCAAAATCATCATTTTATAATTCTCATTTTTAGATCTTCTATTTAATGAACAATTCGAAAAAAGCGAGGGCGGGTTATTAAATAAATATGAATCAAATACGTGATCTAGAATTCGAAACCTTCCATTTTGATGTTCGGTAAAAATAATAATAATTTTTATAATAGGTACCGTGGTTTGAGATGACCACCTCCGCATACATACAAACTCACAAAATTCGTAATATCTCTTTATAATATTTGTGTATCTTTATAAATTTTAATTTGTCTGATTTAAACTAGCATACAAAGTTTTAGCATTTTTCATTGTGCTGGATATATTTTATTGGCTTCTCTACAAGTATCTATACACTAAATAAGAAAACCAAAACATTGTCTGCGAGCTGACTTGCGTAATAACTGTTCTGTAACAAATTGAAACGCGGAAGCAAGTTGACAAAAATATCTGAGAAGTCCGTCCAAAATAAATCGGATCAATTCATAAAACCTACCTATTTTACTTTGCCAACGAATGACCGAGCACTGAACAATATGTCAATGTGTACAGGTGGGTACACCTTATTAACTTTGGCCATTGATCGAAATACATTGATAAAGGGATAGAATCGGAACATCCGCCATAATTAGCGTCGGAGGGTTGCTCCTAATGAGGTACAGGAGGGCGGAGCTCTGCGGTGAATTAGGATTTTTTATTTTATTTTATAAGCTTATAAGCCAAGTCGTTTTATTTGGCTCGTTATTAGGTTAATTGCTAGACATCTTATTTATTTGCATTATAATATTTAATTATAGAAATTCAACATAGTTTGTTTGTTAATTATTTTTATAATCCATGTTATATGTATATTTATGTATTTTAATTTACTTATTGTAAACCTATGAAATAGGTAATGGGCGGAATCAATGCCTGATGGCATTCTCCACATGTCAACCCTATAAAGGCTCGAAGAAGAATCTTCTGAGTACTGATGACAGGTCATATAAAAAATTGTCAGCAATCAAGTCTACCTTTAGCTAAACAGTCAACTTTTGACTCAGACCACAGACCCGCTGGGTACTGGGCTCTTGAATCATTAAAATACTGTGAGACATTGCCAGAGTTGAGATCTGTTTTAATATAATTTGACACGAGAATCTGCTATTAGTGCCTCCCGCACAGCCAGCACTAAAATCAACATTTCCATACAGTAATTCTTTTCACAGTGTTTCGACAACATTTTGCATCATCATAATTACATGTCAAACCTGAAACCTTGTTTAATTACAATCATGTACATATTGATATACGTATCAAGATATAAGAGTTCAAAAAATTCCAGTGCAATACAAGTCATATAAATAATTCTAATTATTAAACGAACTTATTCGAGAAGTTATAGATTCCCCAGCGTACTCAAACTTAAACGAGGTGAAAAACGGAACTAAATTCAAACGACAGCCATTTGTGAAAATCGCTCTGCATCCGCGCTCCCCCAACTTCATTCCACTGGTGTAAATAAGGCGATCTTGTGTCGATACATTGACTTTTATTTAGGCAGTAGGTACATACGATTTCCCCTCTGCTAGGGGAAGTTTTCCGTTTTCCTTTTGTTTTGAGTCGTCCTTATCTCACAGTACGTGAGGTCATTCGTGTGATAAGCGAGATTAGTCTTCTCTAGTTTGTTCGTGTCGAACTACATGTGCTATCGTAGTTAATTAAATCCTAAATTACATTCTTAAAATCTCTTATAGTCTAGCTTGTGTATTGACACAGGGCTTTACAAAAGCGCTTACATTGGTAACACGATTGTTGTTATTTGAAATTAAAAAAAATAATCAAAATCATTTAATCATTTAGGTATTCTGTAAATACTAGATGACACCATAACCCAGTAGGTAGTGACCCTGTCTGCCGAGCGGGAGGTCCCGGGTTCGATTCCCGGCCGGGGCAGATATTTATGTGACAGACAAATGTTTGTCCTCGGGTCATGGATGTTTGTGATGTCATATTTGTGTGTGTCCATACCACCCGCAACAGAGAATACTAGTGCGGGGGTGTGAGTGTGTAAACGTTTATTTATTTATTTGATTTATTTAGGTGCACGTCATTTTTTAGTGCTTTTACTGTTTCGAAAAGGTGCTTTAACATTGAGGACAACAAACGGCGAATGTAACTCCTCGGGACATTTTTTAAAACAACAGTTTGATTATTTGTGGTTGAACGCTGTAGCTATCCTCGATCGGTGCCCTTCTAAGTTGTCGCTACACTGTATACTAGTCCATACTCTAGCAGCGCAGTATTCGTATGCTCCAGATTTTCAGTTACTAAGTAAGACTAGTTCCCAGTAGTAGAGAAATAGTTGATTGATGAGAACATTAAAACAGCGCTGGTTTGGTTTAGTTACCTACTTGTCGAGTTTTCCTTACCTAAGTATGATTGTGTCAAGCGAAGTATTTACTTGGTTTTATCATTTAAATTGTCTTTTTAAGTTGTTATTATTTTATAGATCTGTCAATTTCATTTACTTTTATTTATTAAAAACTTTAATAGAGCTAATGAAATAACATTATTTGTATTGTCAAATTCAAAACAAAGGGAGCTTATACGTGTGGTAGAGACGGCCATAATTCTCACGCGTTCCATCAGGACAGCTTCTAGTTAAGTCAGCGAATATTATAGGGTTGTCATTTTTGCGAAATACTAGAATATTCTATGAAAAATTTTATTTTGTAAATCAAATATTTGTGTTAACGTTCCACGTCAGGTCATGTCATCGTCATTATATGATTATTATACGTACAAATTAAGCTTCATATCTAAAGCATCAATCTTTGTAATAAGTTTATTTTTAATAAGACGATTCCATAATTTAATACACAGATATATGTGAATATGCATTTTACTTTTAATTAGGTTGTAAGCGTTCTTTATTCTGAATAGGAAAATGATTCGTGTGCCATAATTCACTGCGACGAGAACAGCCCTACGAGCTGGCTCCATGTCTATCTTTTACCGCTAAGCCTAGGGCGGTAAAGGCGGCTCATGTTTGATAGCGATGTGCCGAGCGAGACGAGAACAAGTAAGACGGGCAAGAGCGATAAGGACAAAGTGACTCCTTAAATTTTATATTCTATCCGCATTTTGTCGCCTAAGCGTTCCATTTAGTGTGCCATATTTAAACCCCGCGCTTTTTCTTTTTTCTCCTCACCAGAGCGGGGAATGTTACGCGATTTTCTATTTTTTTTCCCGACTTTCAGAAGTGTACCCGAACCGCCGGATGTGTACAGAATACTGATGTGTGCGTGCGACCGCCGACGCCCTGTTAGGGAATGAAATTGGCATATAAATGTAAATTTTATGCTATGAATTTTAAAATGAAGTCGATACTTCCTCGCTTACGGTGCAGCGACTGAGTCGTTTTCGCAAGTTTTACGTCTGCCAGGGATGAAATTAGATTAGAATATGCTACTTTTGGTAAAGTATGGGCTTTTAACGGGTTCACGATACCCTCGCGTAACGTTTCGCCATGATCACTCGTACTTAGTCGGGTCTTGATGTATTTTATCGCATGAATTTTCATCGCTGTCGAATGTTTGAATAATTATTAAATGCATAATTTCACACTAATTTTAGACACAGTTGCACTGCGTAAGTACAATTTTTTAAAAATAGTAATTTATAATTATCAATCAATAAACATATATGTAAATGTTGAAAATTGAGTTCAATCAAAGAAATGAAATCCAATATTGCGGAATCACTTTCGGGAATAAAAGTCGAAAACTCAGCGAGCAAGAAGATATAGAGAAAAACCAAGGAGAGGAAAAAATCCACTTTACAGACGCAAACAAGTCACTTTAACTTTATTGAGCTGTAATCGAATTGTGACGTCCCTGCGAGCGGCCGTGCGCTTGTAGCCAGAGCGGCGGGATGTGTAGCCATCCTTATCTGACCCGCCCATTTAAATCTATGCTATTCAATCGTGCCGTCTCGCTCGCGTCCCTAGGGGTACCGCCGAGATTGCAATCTTTTGATTTATACCAACTATTAGGAGTGGTGCGGGATGCTCTGTCTTTTGGAACGAGATTCACTACGATAAACGTCGGATACAATCGACGTTAGTACTGATTATGAAATGGATTTATTTTGATCTTATCCCGCCTCCGAATAGGACAACATATATCAATTATTTCTTTGCTGTAATAACACAATCAATTAACGTATTATTTTTTAGTGCATGAAAATCAATTAGGTATATTTTGCTTTTCCTTTACATTTTCTGTTGTTTTTAATTTGTTTACATTTTCTTTTTTTTTAATTCCATAGGTTAGGCAACTAATCAGTTGCATGTGATGTGGTTTTTATAGTTTTTATTGTCAGTTCGAGAATTTCTGGAGGCTTTTCACGTATAATACAAGACAGAGCTACGTCTTATAGCCGTAAATGTAAGAAAAAAAACTAAGAAGAAACCAAAATTATTCATATTCATCAGCAATTATAAAAATGTAATTATAAAATCATAATAACACAAAATAATAAAGAAATAAATAATCTATCAAAACTGTGACAGTTCCACTTATCGGTTTCGTTCAGCCAGTAACCAGCAACCGCCCTAACTTCACTTTTGAAATTACCGACGGAACACATCCATTTTCTGGTATTAAAAAATACCTATATTTTGACTAACGACATGAGTTTCAAATTTGGCAAGAACCATCTAAGTCTGTTCAGTGGTTTTTGTATCATACGTGCACAGACAGACAAACAGACACAAATTCAAGAAACTATGTTTAGGCTGCTATATCGACTTTAAAGTATATTCATTCTCACAACATTCAGTCTAACTTACAGCTTTATGATGATATATATGATCTCGGTAAAGATGTTTATAAGTATAACGATCATTGAAATACACAACAGCGATTATATTACTTTAAAGTAAATATATTGCTCTGCGTCGTGATATTATCCGACATCTTTTTTCGTTTGATTTTGTGCAAAAACCACACGCCGCTCCCTGAAGGCCGCTTAGCTTATGAACGGACGGGATAAAGGGATTCGGCCCTCGTTTATCCAGAAAACATACCCCTCTATGAGACTCTACTGCGATTAAATAAATGAAACACGTCTTCTTGTATTTTCTCGACTTGTTATTTAGTTACATTCTTCAGGAAGTGCGATAATGGGGTCCTTATCGGCTGGTAATGAATCTGTAGCCCCGATATTATGAATCCGAAGATCTTAATGAAACATGCTACAATTTGCGATGAATGGATCATCATCGGGTATGTCCGTAGCTTAATGCTTAAGAAAATGCCATTTGAGTACTAAAATACGTTTTTTTGAGGCAAAGGAGCTGGCTGGCTATATGATAACTTGTCATGACTGGTCAAGCAAATCTGTAATACCAAGGGGTGTCTCCTACGAGTTATTGGAACAAGGAGTAATTAATTTTAGTTGTTGAATGTCTTACAAACATAGTACGAAGCTTTTCCTGTAATAGTTATAAGAACTTTGAAAAATAAATGAACAATTGTAAATAATTGGAATTTTCCATTTTTTTACCAAAATACGAGAATAACCAATACGCAATTTCTTGGTTTTGTGTTCATAAAATTTCACCACTTTCCTTAAATAACCTTCAAGTCTGCCCCGTGTTCATCCGCCCTGTAGGCGTCAACCGAAACGATTAGGATCCGGACACAACTCGTTTAATCACGTAAGCCGCATCGCATTCAGAAAAAGTTATTGTTAAAGCTACACCTTTAATCCTTATTAACACGAAAATGTCTTTATCACTCTGTGTTCAATTTTCTACTAATAGTTTACATCTCAAGTGTGTCGAAATACCTGAGTTACGCTATTGAAGTTTCTGCAATGTTTTCTTGTGTATACAAGTTTCAACCTTTAATCCTTATTAGCACGAAAATGTCTTTATCATTCTGTGTCAATTTTCTACTATTAGTTTACATCTCAAGTGTGTCGAAATACCTGAGTTACGCTATTGAAGTTTCTGCAATGTTTTCTTATGTAAACGGTGCACGGCCGCTCCCCAGGTTCCCACTTACTTCCGAGTACTTCCTGTTGAATAACGGACAAGACTATAGCGAACGACTCTATCTGGTGGATGCCCATCAGCTCTGTACTGGTAGTTTTTTATCTGCCTGGATAGTTACCACCCTCATATTTTATGTGTTTTTGTTTCTGTGTTGCAGAGCGAGTTTCCAGCTATCGGTGATGCTTATGGTTCTGGTATGGTACGGAGGTTCACGGGCGACGGTGTATATTTCTCATCAAGTGGCCCAATTACTCATTTTATGGCTATTTATACAAAAACCATGGATGTTTTGTCAATCAACTCACGTATTAAGAAACAATAGTCCACACGCATAACCACACATAAGATTACAGTCTAATGTTGCTTGTCTTAAGGTTTAAAATGGAACGCCCAACCGCGAATTTCTGGATGCAATTGTAACTTTCTGTATAGCAAACATAGTTTTGTTTTGCGACATGTAGTAATTCAAATGACCGTTGTAGCTTATGCAACATGGTGATCATTATAAAAAGTTCTGCCATTTATGAAATTTAAAATATCGAAAGGTAATGGTCTGTTGTGACCCTTACTTCACGGAAGAATTTGAACAAAATCCTCAACCGCTCCCCGAAGGCCGCTTAGAGCGGGAAAGGACGGAAAATAAGGGACTATGACCGCATTCATATCGGTCGAAATTATTGACGTTGTTTTGGGTTTAAGAGCAACCGTCTTGATTTTTTAGGGTTCGAGATTTCCTCTGATTATACTCAATCTTGCCTTAAAAATACCCAATATAATCTATATTAATAATAAAACAGTAGCGGACCCAAATATAATGTACAAAATATTAATTGTTGTTGAAAATTTAAATGTAGGTTACCTTGTAATAATCAATGTAGACTTGAAGTGTTAAAGCACAGTTTTTTAGGTAAAGGATACTATGTTGTAGATGAATATATTACTAAAAAGGACACCTGGAAATAACAGTGCGGAAACCAGTTCCGCGCAGGTTTAAACTTACTTTGTAATTACCATGTGTTGCTTTAAAGATGCGCTGAGGAGTTTCTTTCGCAGTTTCTCCTCCTCAGTGTTAAAGCACCTTTTCAAAACGGTAGTAGAAGCAAAAAATGAAGTGCGTAAGTGTATTTACAGAATGCCTAAAGGGTTTTGAATTTTAATTAAGAGGCTAATATTTTTTTGGGTCTTTTGTCCGTCCGTTTGAAATCACTGAAGAGGTTTAAATAATACTTGGCATGTTCGTAACTTGTGTTATGGTTCATAATGGAGAATACTTTTCATTCCTGGAAATGAATCTATTTCCGCATAATAGGAAATAAAGATTAGGGTGGACATTCCTTAAGCGAATTTTTAATAAATTCACTTTAATATATTCACGTGTGCCAAATTTATAGAAAGAGGAAAACTGATTCCTCAAACATTAAAATGGTGCAAATAGGAATTTATTATATGCCTTACAAAATGAACATTAATTGTTTTATATGTGGGTGTCATTTGTAAACTTAGATTTTTTTTACTTGAAGTGACTGCTTGATTATAATACCATCTGAATATAAGTGGCGATGTAGCCTTAGATGATAAAGAGCATTATGTTAGATTGCGCCAATTTACTTTTGACTCGTAGTCATCCAGACTGTAATCAGATGGGAACACTGAAAATATAACGTGTAGCGAAGTGACGTGTAAGATCATACTATTTACATACGTTTAAGTTGCAACCCTATGAGTCTTCAAGAGGCTTTCATAACTTAGTGCATCAACATCTTAGACTTCATCAGCACTTACGATCAGGTGGGATTGTTTTCAAGCATTGACTTATTTTATGTTATAAAAAAAAAACCCCAGAAACATGATCTTTACGTTATGAAACAACTACTTCTGCACTATGTAACTTCAATTTATCATATTTACTTTATTCACCTAAACCTTAATGAAATAATACCTACTGGTAGAAACAACACGAAGATCCATGGAATATTTTTTGGGATTATCAAGCTGAGACAGACAGACGGACAGTTTGTTTTATACTATGTAGTGAAAGACCCGGGCCGCGGGACTTAGATTTGGACTTATCTAGTTTTTGTTCCAGGTACTCGTATGTCTTAACTTGTATTAACCTTAAATTCTTATCTTATAATTGTTTTTATGATAAACATTTTTGGTCAATTTATTTCCGTGTCAAAATAATTTTGAATTACATAATTGATAATGTCGTAATTGTACGTTTAAATTAAATAATGTCCAAAATGAATTTTATAACATTAAATACTAATTTACTACTAAAACAGGAGTAGATACACATAATTTAATCGTACACAAAAAATGGTGGAACTCAAGTGCAAAACAAGTGCTTGGATCTTGTTTCTTTGAAGTCGGTTAGAAATAACTTAAGTTGTGAGTTTTAATTGTCACTACATAGTAAAACTAATTCTCGGTCTGTTTGTTTTTACCAATAGATTATAATGAATAATAATTATTAATTATTATTGACTTACATTAAGCTTTTCTGTAGCTTGGACCAGGGATGGGTATAGATTATAACTCAAAGATTTTCATTCATTTCATTTTTCAACACTTACCCATACGGCACGAGGCAGGTTCTTTAGTGTGTTCATAAAACAATTTTTAATTTGTCTTTAAATATATCTTTATCTTTTGTTCATACACATTAAGACATTGTATAAATGTAATTATCCTCGGGGTTTGAACAGGTCTTTCGTATTGCACTCGGAATATAATCCTCCAGGCCGTGTGCACCAATAATATTTCAAATTATTTATTTATTACAAATTAACTATCACTCGCTACGGTAAAGGAAAACATCGTGAGGAAACCAGCATACCTGAGATCCCTCGATGATGTTCTCAAAGGCATTTGAAGTCCGCCAACTCGCACTTGGGCAGCACGGCGGACAATGGCCTTAACCCCTCACGTATTGGGAGGAGCCCCCGCCCAGCAGTTGGACAAAGTGGATTGTAAAGGTGATGATGATGTGATTGTGCTATAGTGATATATCGATATATCGATTATGTTTATACCAAATCGGTTACCAAGGGTATTGTTTGGACGTCAACTTCGATATTTATCGATATATTATCAGGTAAATATATAGGTAAGTACTATTAGTACCTAAGATACCTAAGTGTAGAAATAGATTTATTTTTCCGTTTAGTAGGTACTTTGTAGGATTACCGAAATAGACAATTCGCAATTTGTGTTTAATTTTTTTAATACATGAATAATATTAATATTGTTATGTTTTTATATGATAACAGATAACATTTAAAAATTAAAACACGAACTTGGCTCAAGCACCTTACAAAAAGCTACAATGAGGGTATGTTCACACCTCTCCGTTTATAACTGTCCGTCGTAAAGCCTCGTATTGGTTGCGCGGCAAATTAAAATGTTACGCATAAAACTGCTCAGTTCAATTGTGCTAAATCTGTTTAGGTAACAACCGACTCACAGAGACCTATAATCCTTTTAACTACCACGTTAGGTAGTAAAACCATTCTCGATAGTTTGAAAGATACAGAAAGAGATTGGCTTTTTAACACTTGATATTGTGTATTTTGCCTTTAAATACCAAAGTAAAAACAACTACTTTCTTTACGGCCAAATTTATGTCCTTTTAAAAAAAAAGAAGTAAACAGCATTTATGTAAACCACAGACAAAACATAAGCTTTATATGAGGAATGTTTCAACAGAAATAATATCGATAAGTTTGGTCATCGACCGCGGGTTACTTAAAAAGGAAATTAACCCGTTACGCACGACCGGTGGTGTTTGTCATGTGCTAAATATATTTAATAACCCGAGTCCACGGTCGGACAAAGGGTTGTAATTCGTTTAACTGCCGTGTCTCAGTACTTAGACGAGTGTACCACCGTACAGAACGACCGTTTCTTGCGTCCGTCTCGCCTCGCCGCCGCGCCGCGCCGCCGTGTCGGTGATATGTACTTCCTGTCTGTCTGTTTAATATTTAAATGTATAACCTGTGTAGTGTTGTTAGAACATCAGATTTGATGTGTCAATATCGGTTCGGATATTATCATAATGAAATATCAGGTGTTAACACACATGCGTGATGTTCTGATTAAAATAGGTTGAGTTTAAAGGAAAAATGAGTTAGAGTATCTAGATTTATAAATCAAAATTTCAAAGACATAATGTGTGTGAATCTTAGTATGTTGAGTTCGGAATGTATCTGATTTATAAATGGCACTCGGTAATCTTCGTTTTTCATCGTGTTCTGACTCACAGATAACTATTCGTCTGACCTTTTCACCTGCATGGATCATGATTGAATTGATCTTACTGATCCTGTACGTGGAGAAATTTCAAACGGATATTCAGTGATCGCAATTTTAATGATCATAAAATTACCATTTCGCCTGCAATAGGGGATTCATGTTTTTATTTTACGAAAGCTATCAAAGTAAATAACCAAAGGATATTTAACTTGTAACGAGTGACCCAAATATAAACTACGTTGAACTGATGCTCTTATTCAAATTTATCGAAGTATCTACATATATTGGGGACGGATATGGATATCTGGTAGTTTCGTATACGATAAAAGAGATCCATCACTGGCTCAAACAATTCAATGAACTGTTAACTTTTAAGTGATCCGTTTCCAGTTCCACTTGACACATTTTTGATGGCAATTAAATTTTATTTCACTATTGTTTATTAAATTTAAATATATCGTATTTCCACCGGATGTATTTAAAAACGTTTTAAAAATCATAAACTAACCTATAATAATATTTATAAATTAAGTTATATTTTTTACCATTCCGGTTAGGAATTAAGCCCAATCAAGTCTACAGTTTCATTGATCATACGACCATTGTGTGATGTCTGGCGTTGTGGACGGACAATAGGTGGCAGTGACCATTTAGTGAAAGGTGATCTTCATCTGCTTGATTACCGGCTATTTACATAAAAAACTATCATTACCTTTTGGAAGTTCGTTAGTAGAATTCGATGACCAACTGCCGGGCTTTTTAAACTAGCCGCTGAACCAATTATCGTTCGAATCCAAAAAAAAGTTGGAATTTACTTTCATAACAGAAATTTCATTAATGTTCCATAGATTCGAGCTAAAAACACAATCTATTTTGGAACATTCCCGCGATTGACCTGTCTGTACGTTTAAATAATCATTAGATTGTGATTTATACTATTATACTTTGTGATTTCCATAAATATATTTATAAATATGTTATTAGTTTTTTTGTTATGAGGACAATAAATAACGTACCCACCGATCTACCAATATGTTTGTTTACATAGTCTGTAAAATTGTACATGTTTTTTTTTAATCACAAATAAATTATATTCTACTGTAGCTATTATAATTAACATTTACCCTTCGATGCAATAATAAGAAGATACAATACGGAACCCTATCTCATACAGGTCCAGTTCGAACTTGATTTTTTTTGAGATAAAACAATTATGTTACCCACCGCCACCCTGCTCTCCTTGAGATCCAGCCGCATGGCCAGCGCTTCCCTCATGAACACGTCAGGGTAATGAGACGCGAGGAAGGCCCTTTCGAGCTCCTCGAGCTGCCAGGAGTTGAAGTTCGTTCTCGACCGCCTCCGCTTGCCGCTGTCTCCGTCGTCATCACCGACGCCACCTGGTGATGAAGGGTTTAATGTTAGAAGGTACATCAATAAGGACGGTGATGAAAGGCCACCTTTGTTCATTATCATCGATTACTTACAATCAATGTATGTAATTTGTATTGAGTGATTATAGAAGTATGTAATTGTTTGATGGAGGTATTTTATATTTATGAAGCGGTCATAGTGACAGCTTGTCGAACAAGAGAGTGATGACCCAATTGAGGCAACTGCAGGCGTGGTCGGTAGTTAGATCGCTGACCACTAGTAACAAAGAAGAAAATTACTTGAGTGCTTCCGTGCCTCGGAGGGCACAAAAAGCCGTCGGTTCCTTCTTTGTGCGCTGGGCTCTGTTTCACTCAGCTTAATATCGATACCTTGCACGGTGCTACCCCTCTTTTAGAATTGACCGTGAACAGCTTCATAGATACGAATTTTCTCTGTCTTTGATGTTGCTAATGTCCATGAGCGACGGTGACCTCTTACCATAAATAGCTCCTTTTTTTTAACTCGTTCGTTAACTAGTTATGTAAAAAGTTAAAATGTTTTAACCAAAGAGATTTACTAATAATTATATAAGTAGTAATCCGCCCTGGCTACGTTTCACGAAACCAACGCCTTACGTTTAGAAATAGCACCAGTATTGTTTTAGGAATGAGATTTTTATTTCTATGAATTAGAAACATTATTAATTTTTTATAATAGCTACAGCCAGGCAGTCAAAATTTTATTTACTGACCTCTTAATAGAAAAGTCCATATTATATTATATTATTTCCTATTCCGCGGGAACAAATACAGAACAGTGTGAATAAACTTTTTTTAAATTAGTGCTCTTTACCATCTAAGGCCACTTACCATCAGGTGAGATTGTTTAATCATTGAGTTAAGATAATTAAAAAATAAGTTTATTTCCTGGAATGAAAAGTATACTGGCTAAAATACTAATACGCAAAGTTTCATCCAAATCTGTTTGGTAGGTCTGTTTAGTGTACGGAATCAGATAGACTAAAATGCAGAAACATATCATATGATCTCCATAACGAATCTAACCGAACAAACCCTACATAGATTAAAATATTCCATGCACTATAGATAATACAAATCAATGTAAGGAAATATTTTTTTCCAGTATGATGCACACTTTCTACACACATTTCATATCTTAGAACTTCAATAACAGTATGATTGCCAACATAAAATCACATATAAAATTACGCCCTATAATTTTTAATCTTTATTTGACATAAATGAGTTTGATGCCTCTTTTAATATGCGTGACACGACTCTGCAGTGCCGGTCTGATATTTCAATAATTGAAAACGATAAACTCAGGACTTATACTGCCGACAACAGTCAATACCTATTACTGGATGCCGTCTAAAGCGAAAATATTTCCAATCATCAAGGCTCAGGATTGAAATGAATAAGACATAATCATAAAAGAGACCGACATTAACATTGTCCATTTAGACAATCCTTCGGCCGTTAAAATGAACTCGCGACCAGGGGCTCATAAAAAAGAGATAATCTCCTACAAAGCGTCAGAACAAGTTTCTGAAAATAGAATATAATTTCTAATTTTCTCCCGGTGATTTTAATTAAAAATGGTCCCGGGAGAGCGAGAAGACTACACCGCTCGGAACCGGGGGCGCGAAAGGGACATCAATAAATTACTCGACTCCGACTTTAGAGCTAAATAAATTAGAAGTGATTAAGAGGAACGCGCTTCTGTTCTGTTGTGCGCTGAACACGTCGTTATGCTGCGGGTTTTAATTAACAAAATTGCTCTAAGTATGATTATGTTACAGAATCGAGTACGGAGATGCTATTAATAATTATTATTTTGTACATATATAAAATGCGTTCTTAATAAAAAAATCCAGATTACCTTTATGACTTGTTGCGACCTACCTACCTACCAAGGTGAGTTCACAAAGAAAAAGTTTATGAAAAAGTGAAATACATAACCATAAAAGGTTTAAATTAATTATTTTATAGTAAATTATAGCGCTCATAAATCATATATTCTCGAGTAAATGAAATCAAAGTATAACAAAGAATAATCGTAATCTTATAACAAATGCCATAATTTTATTCTAACCAATACAAGCTGTCACTTCTAAAAGAGGAGCTAAATTACGTACGTGCGAACGAGACAGCAACACATCTTTAATATGGGGAGTGAGAGAGATGACTATGGTTATTGTATTAAAACAAACGACCGCCTTGGGCCCACAGACAACAGTTTTGGCGCGCTTTAATTTAGTCTGCCTCAATGTTTTAATGTCACCGGGGAGAGGGAGGAGGGGACTTACTAAGTATCTATTTGAGGGTTGTAAAACTCGGTTAATAAATTCACGTAGTTAATAATTCTACTTTGTTTGTTTCAGTGAATAATGTTTTAGATAAGTGGTTGTTATGAATGTTCTGTTTTTGGCCTAAATAACTAAACATTTGGGTATTTTAACCACCATAAAATCAATATTAGTCAACGTAAGAAATACTCATCGTTTAACGATTGGTGTTAGACGTGAGTTCGTGACTGCTTTTGTGCCTTGTAAGGCACGCTTAAAAATCGATCGTAGTTTTTATAAATACCTAGTCGCTAAGCTTTGTCGAAAGCTTTCTCATGTTACTGACAGCAGTGTTCTGCTTATTCTCTATTATTCCGCATTGACGAAGTTTGATGATCGAAATACTCTAAATTTTCTTCTTAGCTTTTGTACCCATCAAACAACTATACATTTTAAATGTATATCACTTACCTGTTGAAGTACGCAATTAAAACTTAAATAAAACCATTTTGGAACTGGAACTCATAAAAAAAATTATCAGTGAAATCAAAATATAATTAATCAGAGAATTCTCGTAAAGATCATAATCTCGCCTAATAGGGCCATAAATTACAAACATTCGCGTATTCCCTTCTATACTGTTTGTAATAGAAATATGAAAGGCACCAATATAGACAATTTTATTGAATCGTTTAATTCTGGTCGGATGTCGTTCGATGATACAATCTCTATAAATAAAAGGAAATATTAAACTACGCCTTTTGAATATTGCACCCCACTATTGAACACCCGGATTGCATTACTCTATACTGTCTGTGTTGTGAGTAAAACCAGATAATAAAACAGACAAACTACTATAAACATTTATTGTTTTTTTTTTTCAATAAAAAAGTTGGATATGAACATTTCATTGTCATGTCAATATATTATACGGCTCGATTTTGCTTTCAATTTAGATGAAACAATTGAATTAAATCTCATTAAGAGCAAGGTCAATCTTTCCATATTGAGTGTCATATTTTTACGGCTTTCAATTAAAATGTTAATGATATTGAATCTTGCAGTTTTAAAACACCTATTAGGTATGTTCAAATTAAGTAAATGTTCAAAAAGATATTCCACATTATATGTATTGACGTATATTTTTTACCTGTTCGGTTTCATTCGAAGCCAGCCTGCTTGGTGGTAGGGCTTCGCGTAATGATTATATTATCAGTATTATTATTAATTCATTAATATTATTAGTGATATTTTTATCTTTCCGTGAAGCCTGCCTGGCTAGCTGCCGCCCTCCTGCTTGAGTCAGCCGCCAAACGACAGTAGGTACATACATTCTTTCTTACCTTCTTCTCATTTCTTGTCCGACAATGCATCAGTGATACCTTTGGTCTTGTTGATGTCCATGGGTGACGGTGACCACTTACCATTAGGCGGCTCGTCTGCTCGTTCGTCGGCTTTTAACGTTAAAAATAAAATTCAAATATCAAACTTCAATTACGGCCGCTAGATGGCAATGTCACGGTACAACGGTTAAGCAGTGCATAAATATGCATGGCATACTTTTACGACTCGCTGTATTTACAGCCGCAGTAATCAAACTATTTTCTTATTTATTTCTAACCTAACCTAACAAAAGATTTTAGTTGAACTCCAGCGTACCTTTTCTTATTTCGTTGTCAGTCACGTCTCATTTACTGCCGTTGTCCAGCAACGCCTTTGGCGATAACTTAATAATAACAATTACGATAACAATAATACATAATAACGCACATTATCTACAATACAAATCCTTCTGTTGCAGCCGGCAGTTACATATGTGTAATTAAGATAAATGATAGACCATAATCAATGGAGAATATACAAATTTTAATAAACGTTAACTTCCTTACACCCTCGTACACGGACGTGATTCCATGTGAAAATGGAGGAATGGTTGGACGTATTATCATTTATGTTTCATTTACTCCAACGTCCGCAAAGCTCAGTTGGTAGTGACCGAATTGAAAAGATCCCGGGGTCGATTCTCGACCCGTGCAATATTCGACTAAGGCAATAAGTTTGCCCTTTCTGTCATCTTATAATAAATAATAATATTTAACAAATTAATTAATGTTTCTTCTCGGGTTATTGACTTTTGTATACGTCCATGCCACCCGCTACATAGAGGGTCCAGTACTCTACTTACATACGATGGTGTGTGTGAACACCGTGAAAGCTATTGTTACTTGAATTAGGTAGTTGTTAAATATTATTAATCCATACTCAATAACTTAAAAACACTACAATAAAGGTAACTGCACCATATAAATCAATCGAGGATTTATGATACATCCAACTGGTTTGAAAGGTCAAAAATGTAAATCCGGCGTAAGGTAATAGAACCTATTATGGACCAAGTCTACAAGTCTACTCCAACGTAACAACAAAATTATAAAAAATAGAGGTGCCAACCGGATTCAAACTAAATAAAACAATAAAATTATCACTATTCCAATACATAACACTCATACAGTAAGTAAAGTAAAGAAACAAATATTATTTGAAATTTTAGATATAACATAACAATCACTGATTGTACTACGAAAAAAATTGTCATTTTTCAGTCGGCGAGCAACAAAAAATATTTCCAACACTTAAAAGTTTTTACGTGGTTACCTGCCATTGCTTTGTTCTGGAATCTCTGGGATCATATCCATTTTCCACGATGAAAAAATATCTTACATTATGGCCCATAATACAATTTCCAAATATGCAAAGAATAATCTGAATCAGTTCAATCTTTTTAGTGTTATACGTGTACAGACAGAAAGAAAAAAATTCAGAAAAAAATATATATATGAAATCTTTTTCGATAGCAAAGGCTACCGACATTATAATTTCCAAAAAATATTCGATGTACAGATTCAATCCCGTTACAGTTTTATCATCCATATAGATTTAATTCTGTTTTCGTGTGTATTTTTTATATTTATCTCTTCCTTCTGCTACAAGCGTAAATTACTTACGAAAAACGTTTTGAAAGTTTCTATCATATCTTAAGTAGTGCGGTGTAAATGTCCATTACTGGTGGTCACTACCCTATTATTTTAATATCGTAATATTATTTATCTAGAACTTCGCTATTTTAACCTTCCGCGCGCTGGAGGGTCTGTAATGTACCCGACATTAAAGTGCTGTATTACCAAGTATTAGTGGTGTTATTACATAGTTTAGAATCTAAGTGGGTCTGTGCTCAGGGCGGTAATATTAGATTCGTGTGAGTGATAGCGCAAACGTTTTTGTTTCTAAACCTGAATAATTTATTAACCCCTCGATTTAGTATATTACTCTGTACCATTTGAACGTAAGTATAGATAATCGGATATTTTTTATACAACATGTTGCTTTGTAGCCGAAAAATAAGCCGATTTTAAGATGTCACGTCACGTTTAAGTTAAGATAAAATTTAGTCTGATATTTCGTTTATACAATATTAGAATAAATTTTATTAATTTCGTTAAATTACATTAAGGAAATCCTCTATATTTATATATAAATAAATTAACCTCTGTGTCCTGTGGTGACGTCGCCTTTTTAATATATAGATATGTTTCCTCAAATTTTTTTTTATTATATAAACTTTTTGGAAGCACCTGCTTAATATGTTTAATCGATTCTTTAAATCATTGGTATTTAATTATCTCACAGTTTGATCTAAACTATTGTGAAAGCACTATATCATAACAAACCACTATATCCTAATAAGCCATACCATGATGACAGTGTAGGACATTTTCTCGATGATATGTCTCTGTCTGTAGTACAAAGCCGACAGAATTTGGCACTGTTGACACACTGAAACCAGTACTTCCAAATCGAAAACCATCATCATTATCTTCGCAGAACAAACAACGTTGATTACGCGCCAATTCTGTGTTTATCGGAATCGAACAATATCGTAAAAAGTATCACACAAGCCGCACCGATATCGGATCGATAACAACTCAATCGTGGTGCATTGCATTATAATTTTATTATTCGAAGAATCAATTGATTGACGCGCCCCGCGCGGGCCGGTTGGGTTGTGGGTATGTAGGGTTACCAAACCATATTATGATATTTTCTGACGATTATCTTATTTTCTTCCGACATTTCGTCTGAATGTGTATACCTACGTGGAATATATCGAATTTTCTAACTCTGAGACATACGCTCATGTTGATGCCTGTAAATGCGACCTTCTAGTTAGGGAAAATAAATATCTAACTGTAGAACGCAATTTGAAAGATATTAAAAAGTACCAAATATAAATAATAAAACAGGTAACAAAAATCACCCAGGATTTAATAAATAAGTAAATTAATATTTTTTATATAATACATTTATAAACAGTCTTTTCCTTTTGTTTCCTGGCAGACTGTCAGAATTCGGGAAATTTCAGTGAATTTATCCTATAATACGGCAACCCTAACTAAAAGCGGCGTACACACTTACCGCGAGCAAGTACCGTTGTAACGACATAATGGTAGCACATTGTACAACTATACAGCTGATAACTCACGTTCGAACATGTTCACACTATTTTGCGAAACTGAATTTCCGAAGAAACAATTAAAATAGACGTAAAAAGTAAGTTATTGGGTGCAAATTGTAGGTCTCCGATCGAATTTCGTAAAAGTGAAAGTAAGTTGGTAATAGGGTAATTGCCGACTTGATTCCTGGTAACTACAGCGTCCATGCACAGTACAGTGATTGGTATTTCCAAAGAGATTGAATCTGTCATTTTGCCAACCCTGCAGCTCAGTTAGTAATGAGTCTGTATACTGGGCACGGGAGCCGGAGTAGACATTTAAATGACATATAGAGGTACCTGTATTATATTCTCGAATCAAGGGTGCTTTTCAAGTTAACGGCCGACAAAAGAACTCTTCATTGCCTCCTTCGGCACCTGATGGTGAGTGATCTTAGCTTCTGCAGATACAAATCACAGAAGCAGTTCCAACGTATTGTTGGCCAAGACGGAAGGGGTGAAGTCGGTTATTTCTGAGTCTCCTATGCTGCAACCGATATACTTGGCAGGTGGTAACTTATCACACCTGAGAAGTTATACAATATTATATAATACGCTCTGTCCCCACGCATAAGTATCGTCAGGATTGAACTGGGTGAGTGGAACCCACCGAGCTTCAACAGGAGAGACCAGCTAAAATTTCCTCAACTATTATGCAGCAGAATGCATTAGGAATAAGGTTTAGCTTAGACCCGAGAATGGGAGGTTATTTATTTAGGTAATTTAAATATATTCTTTTAAAGCAACGGCCAACAAACAGTTAGTGGAGATACTTGATGGTAAGTTGTCACAAATTCAAATTCAAATTCAAAATCATTTCATCATATAGGTATTCAGTAAATACACTTATGAACGTAATTTTTTGCTTCTACCACCGTTTCGAAAAGGTGCTTTAAGAAGGAGAAGAAACGGCGAAAGAAACTCCTCAGCACATCTTTTAAACAACATATGGTAATTACAAAAGTTTAAACCTGTGCGGAACTGGTTCCGACACTAATTTTGTCCAGGCATCCTTGTCATTCAAGTACTCGTCTATACTATAATATCCTTTGCCTATAAATTGTTTTTATACGACGCTTAAAAGTTCCTATGGGCAACTCGTGTAACGACTTAGGAATCTTATTGTAAAAACGAACTCCAAGCCCTACAAAGGAACGGTGAACCTTTTGAAGACGATATGCAGATGTAACCAAATTATGCCTATTTCTTGTTTGATGATTGTGTGTATCACTTTTCTGCTTATACGTATTTAATTTTTTTTTTTAATAAATACTAAATTACTATATATATACTGACTGGCTACGGTGAGTACACCTATTTCTTTAAATTTTTCTCTTAATGAATCACGCGACTTTAATCTCACAACCACTCAAGTCCGTGTGGAGCGCCACGTGAGTCCCGCATTTTGGGTTTCGTTACGTGTTCACATACAATGATAAATTTTTTGTAAATAATGTTGACATTATTACTTTTCCCACCAAATTAGTAATATTTTTGTAACGTTCATCAGGATAACCGACAACACACTAATTAGTACAAGTACCTACACTTGAAAAACCAAAAAAGTTGCATTCAATTATTTACACATTATTGTTTTTAAGGTGTCAAATATATAAGTATCTTCAAAATAAATAACTGTATAAATTATAAAAATTAAATTATTAATTAAATATATTAATATATCAATTATTGATTGCACGAGGATTAATTATCGAATAATCATCAGACATAATACAACTTTAATGTAGTTCTAGGTTTCCAAGTGATCAAACATACCTATTGTTCTTAAAGTTGATTTAATCTATCTAAAAATCTTTGGGGGACTTCCTTTGTAATTGTTATTTGCAATGTATTTTTAAATTTAAAATTTACCCCGATATCCTTTACCCAGTAACAAGGTAAGGCTTGAATATCAGTCTACAACGTTCAAAAGCGTTCTGACTGATATTAATGCAAAATTATACATACATTGCTAAAATACACATAAAAATTCCGCTGAGGGAGTTGCCGGTCGCGCGCCGCCTGCAATTTTGTCCCGATCCGGGGAAATTAATTTTTCAAAATCACCGCCAATAATAAAGTCATAATTTAGGACCAAAATAGGCACCTACACGCTTCAGCTGACACGCCCGCCAGATACGGAGTGGCGACAAGCACTGTACTTTTTTCATATTGTTAGCCTGTGAGGATATTAGGTTGCGATATTGATTTAATTTTGGAAAATAGAACTTCTTATCTGAGAGCCACGATGTAGCTATGAGTAACATACATGTTTAAAAAGTAGCACATAAACATTACAGGGTAATCTACAAACTTAGCCTGATCTACATGACGTATTTTATTAGAATGTGGCGACTTTCAGCATATAATAAGAGATGGCGCTACTAGGCCCATGCTACTGAAGTATTTTTCACAGAATATTGAACCATTGCCCAATGTCGCTTCTTCATCATCAAACTTAATGCGAGATTATCATCGTTCAAGACAGTCAGTACAGGTGTCTTTAATTAATCTATTACACAATAATGCCAAATCCTCAGTGACAACTTCAAAGTCCGCCACCATCGTCATCACATTCTATTACAGTCATTCTACTAGGTATTCTCTCTGAATAAATGGTATAAATCTCATGTTCTTAACTACATTGAGATGTTAAATATCATCCATTTATTCATATTTAAACAACGTCTCAAAACATATTTTTGATTTAAATCATAATTAATCGTAACTGGAAGTGGAGTTCAAAATCACGTATCTTACGTAAATATATAGACAAGTATTATAATTAGTTTTTCTCACAAATCGAATTGAATACAAACTTGTCAAAGTAAATGTTTAATCTTGCCGAGTACGTCCCAGTTCGAGATGAAGACATAGGTACAAAAGTGGGTGTATCACGAGAGCCAACCTAAACGATTCCTCGAAGGGAACTCGACTTGACATTAATTGAATTTGTATAATGTGTTGGAATAAAGGTATGAGACTCTATTGAATTCGAAAACTGTATTCAAGGATCATTCGAAACTTTCATTCTACTAAAGTTTGATAGTGTCATGACTTAATAAATGATTTTCATTATAATATTTTCTACGTTGTCTAGATAAACTAGGAATCGCTTAGAGATATCTGTACAGTAAAACAGGTCTGTTTGTCATCTACGTTTTAATCCGGAGAGAGAGAGAGGGATAGAAGTTCCTAGCTACATTTTGACCACATATCAAAAGATCTTTAACTACCCATACATAATAATATTGTTAATGTGAATTATTGTAAATATCAAATCAAGTGGATGTAAAGACGAAATTGTTGCTCATTAACAAGAGTCTACCGATCGAGTTTGATAAGTTTCGAATTAGATTCCCGGCCGGGGAAGATATTTGCCAGATAATTGTATATTCTCGGGTCGTAGTTGTTTGTGACGTCTTATTTGTGTGTTCACGTCACCCCCAACAAAAGCGTTCATACGTGTTATTCTAAGCTAAAAATCTACTACCTACCTACCTAAAAATTATGATTTCAAACATAATATTTATTAATCAAATAAAAATCAACTCACTGTGACCATTTTTTTGTGTAGTCTCATAATTTACTGCGCTGACAAATTTTTTTTATGATTAGATGTAAGTAAGCCGCCAAATAATAATTTATTTTCGCCAAACAAGAGACTTGAAATTTATACTCTGAATCAATGAATGGTATGTAGCACAAATGATTTATTATTTCAACTGGATAAACTTCATCTGGACAGAGTAACTAACATACTGACTCGTCGATTAATGCCGCAGAGAGACAGAACATGCAGTAATACAGCTGCAATAATTGTTAGGGGATTACCCTCGAGAGAGTTGGCTACTGTGCGTGATATATCGCGCCGTTCTAGATATGCCTACGAAATATTTCATTAGGTACCGCCGTTCGCGATCAATATAACTACTAAGAAGCGCGTCCATGACAATTGTTACTGATTTTATTAGGAGTTTTAAGATTTTTTACATACATACATACATTGAAACTTTTCTCCTGAATCAATATTTACATTGGTATTGCTTTGCACGTAGTATTATATGTACATATATTGTTACTAATGATAGTGTAGGAACTTAAAAAGTCCGACGACGATTCCGTAGCCTAGTTTGTAGCGACCCTGACTGTAGACTGAGGGATCTTGTGTTCAGTTCCCGGTCGAGGCAGATGTTTATGTGACAGATAAATGTTCGTTCTGGGGTCATGAGTGTTTGTGATGTCATATTCTATGTGTACGTCCATGCCACCTTCAACACAAAGCATCATATTTATTTTAGTTATTAGACGCTATCTACGAATTGTGTTGTATTGTATTGTACCTACCTCTACTCTCGAATTATACATATGTGCATTATGTAAGTAACTCGTGCTTAACGCTGCTGGTTTACAATCATGTAGAATGTAAGTATGATTTTTATTATAATCATGTATGTTGTATTACCTACTGTCAGTTGCACCAAATAAAGGAAAAAACAAATTAATCGCAATTTTCATAAACCAATGTTTTGATTCATTTATATAGACCTTGATCACGCTGCGGTGAAGGGAAAGAGCTCTGGATATTAGATTAGTATTAATTTACTTTGCAACAATCCGCAAGAACACTGTATGATGGTATATAAGGAAAACATGCATTTATGATAAATAAAAGTATATACCAACATACATACATACAGTCACCAACGTGACGTGCTGCTTGTGCCTACAGCTTGATAACTTCTATATTTACCTAAATTTTTTTTTAATGCAAACACTTAAAAGCTGTCACCACATTGGTCAATAATGACAAACGATGTGAATGCTGCGTTTTGAGTTTTTTCTACACATAAGCATGGTTTTTATTAGTGTCTTAAAATGTGCTGTGTTAAATAAAGATCAGTATTACTCTACCTACATATCTTGGACTAAAATGTACTATCTCACCCTTTCTCTGATTCTTTCTTTGTATATTCCTTCCTAACTATAATCGTGGTGGTGAGTTTTACACTTGTCATTGTAACTAGCTCCACGTGTCAGATTGTACAATTGCTCTGGCACCTGTTAAAAATATGTCTCTATTATTGCACATACGGTAACGTGAGTGTCGTAAGCACAGACTCAGTGAGCATAGATTGGGTCGCAGTGACTTATTGGCCCCACGGGCACCCCTCAGCAGATAACGCGGACGCAGGCAAAACAACCTATTCCTACCAAACGAATGAAAATGTACAATAGTTTTTATGGCGTATGTTTTGAGGTCTATTTTCCGACGGTGGTCATACAATGTCAGATAGAAGATTTTTTGTGACTGGCAAATTAGTATGCCGTTGACTTGTTCTGAAGCAAATGAACTTTTTGTTGTTAAATATTTTATAGTTACTATTAGTTCCTTATTATTATTGTTTAATTTTATTTTTATTATTATTAAACAACTGTTATTCTTATACATTTTTTTTATACAAGTGCTTGATAAAATTCGACACCGGGTCGAACAATTAAACTATCATTACGGCTAAATCCGAATACTTACCTAAAAGGATGAAAATTCACTAAACTGCGTTGAAGAGTTTAATAACCTTGTCTAGTTTCAATTATAACAAAATTCATAAGACAACGCAGCCTCGTTTCAAGCAGCATCCATCCATATAAAAACTAAACATATTTGACATACACAAGTATTTTACAAACACTTTTTATTTTACAACACAAAAAAATATTTCACTTATATTGCCTTCTATAAATATAGCTTAAAGTCCTATTAAAGTTTGTGTGATAGACTCTGTGTAGATAGTGTATCCAGAGAAATGACGGCTTTGTTTTTTATTTAACAGATAATAAATCGAAAATAAATTTAGTTCAAATTAATGTATGTAAGCGTAGATTTTTAATCGTAAAATCAAAACACTTGAAATTGTTTTAATAATATATAAAACATAAAAACAGTTTCACAGACTATAAAGAGTATAATCTGCTGTTGTCACCGCCCGCGCTCGCGTGTCTTCTCCCACGGGATATCGGTAATAATTCACGCGCCGTCTGATCATTCAGCCGTCATTGACCCTGACTAAACCCAAGTTGAGCAAACGTCAGTTAACAGCTCCGCTGCGAAAAGAATATTTACTCTTAGTGTCCTTATTTCGTATATATTTATATGAAGATGAAAGACATGAAAACATAATATGACGTCAGACTTTAAATAAAATCGACGCATTGTGGGATATTTGGTTGAAATTGAATTAAATATGTTTAGTCAACCATTTATTTTAATTTTATTATGCTTGTTAGGTCTGTTATTGGGTTATAATAATTATGAGTAATTTAAATGAAAATGAAATGGAAAAAAGTTCTGAATTTTGAACCTTTAAAAATAAAATTCAAGAGCGCAAAATATTTTTTCATAACCTAGAAGAATGATATGAGTAGGTAAAAGAAGAAATATTTTTAGGTCTATCGTTCGTAGTAAAATTTATTTATTTTATATCAAAGATTTTCCTTCGCACGGCAAAACTGCTAGTCAGTTCATTTAAATAAAGGTTGATTCCCCTTTACACGTAACTTCTAATGTAAAATAAATGTAAATGTTTAATAATAATTTAAAACTAATTTTGTAACACTTGAAACATAATATCGTTTAAATAAAATAATTGATGAGAAGAAAAACTAAAAACTCACAATAAACATTCCCTACTCGTTCCCACTGGAAAGACAGGTAGGATAGTAGAAGGAAAGTAGTTTACACTGCTTACAGGTAAGGTGTTGCGAACTTTGTGCTTCGCTCAGAAACATTTTACTGCCAAGACAAATACGGCCTTCGGCCATCTTAAACCTCAGAAGTACAGAAGTCTATACAATTGCAACCGACTTCGAATAACGACTTCGCTAAGACTAAAAGCAGTCACTTTATAAAATCTGTTATGTCCTTTTAGATAAACCAATAAGAAGGACACTTAAATTAATATGAATTTGTTTAAAATAACAAATGAAATAAAAATTACTAATACATACCATAATGTGTATGGGTTATGACCAATTTCTCATCTTAGTAATTAGAATATTTTTTTAACATTATTTCGAATACTTCCGGTACATTTTATACACACGGATATGACATAATTTACTGAAAGATTAGATAAACAGTTAAGTGACTCGTTAAAGCACAGCTTACAGGTAAGGGATATTATAGTATAAATGAATATATTAATGACAAGGACGCCTGAAAATAATAGTGTCGAAACCAGTACCACGCAGGTTTAAACTTAGTAATTGCCATGTGTTGTTTTAAAAGATGTGCTGAGGAGTTTCTTTCGCCGTTATTTCTCCTCGATGTTAAAGCACCTTTTCGAAACGGTAGTACAAGCAAAAAATGACATGTATAAGTTTATTTACAGAATAACTCATGATTAAATGATTCTGAATTTGAATTTGAACAATAGCTAAAATAACTAAAGTTAGTTTGTTTTGTTTGTACGTACATCTACGCTCAGAAAGAAAACCGCATACACATTGAATGTGTCAAAAACGAGGTTTAGAAAAAATAATAGAATTGTTTTGCAAATCGTGAATTTATATGAAATTTTCGTGTTTATATGTTAATGAAAACAAAAAACATGTTTCAAAGTTTTTGAGGCCGAAATTTCAAAGAAAAGTAAAGAGACTGAATAGTATACGTGACGGACTCCATTCTTTCATCTGTATATTCTCACTTCTTGACCACAAGCAGTCTGTTCAAACTGATCCCCCAAAGCTAACTGATTTACATGTACCGCCATATATTAATTAGCGAGCTAACTAACCTACAACAGCTGAGAACACAGGGGCCGCATTATCGTATGACGCAACTGGCGACAGATTTATTACAAGCATTATCACCAGCCCTTCGGAGACAGTGAAATAATTAACTTCGTACTTAGACGTTTAGTTCAAGAATAAATACAGAGGAAACAGAGAGGTGTGATTCATCGCCTTTAAACGGTATACCTTTTCAGTCGTGTTAAATATAATTTATAGCGTTATCAAATTACGGATGATAATCAAAACAACCCGATATTAATGTACGTCAACACACTATTACACAAACATGTTAAAATATGTCAAGAAACCTGAATCACGCTATCGCACCTTTTTACAACGCTTGCATTACAAACCCCGAATTAGATCAATCGGAGCACAGCCTTGGTATCCAGGCATGATCATCTGGCTCAGCGGGTGGTTCCAATTTGGTAAAAACCCCGTTTATCTACAAAGGAACAAAGTGGTGAAATAACCTCCAGCCCTATTTTGAATAACAGTTCCGTGGTTTGGCGGTTGCCAATGGGTCAAAACGCAACTACTCCTAACATCTCCTGACAACTGGTCAAACACTTGACTTCTTGGGGACACAGCAGCTTGTTTTATTTATCTGGCATTGTCCTAGATTTTGTCTTTTACATTTAATATTTTACGTGGAATGGTACCATTCTTGAAAATATCCAGCATAAGTTTCCAATATGCTGATTTTCCACAGGTATGTTTTGAAGCTGTTTTTATATCTGCTTATGTTCCACTGTATAATTTGGCGATAATTTGTATTTATACTATTGTATTTATACTTTCGTATTAAAAAAAAAAACTGGAATTTTAAATTTCAACATACTTGTATCTCACCTTGAAATGTAAATTTGATCGGTTTACTTATTTACTCTTAGTTTGATTTAAATCGTTATTACTCTCCGTGTATAAAATAGTTATAACCTTTTCATAGCTATCCTGAAACCTCTATTTTCTCACTACTCTGCACACTGCGAAGCAGTCATATGAGGTAATTAATTGCTACGAAGATATTTGTTATCATTTGTATAACGGGCCCTTCTACTTCGAACTTTTTGGGTACGATTATAAATAAGCATATTATTATGTATATGATTGTGTTAGCATAAGCGCTTTTGCTTCGGTTAATGTAAACTTTTAGTTAGACATTGATTGCAATGAAAATCTTCCATACGACACACAAATACATCAGTCTCCAGGGACACCGAGGGGGGGCAGAAGAAAATGTGGATATGATAAGCTACTTGTGGTTAAGTTTCGTCCACGTCTAGCTCTTATTGGTTGAGGGTGGCGAATGCGGCTAGCAGCTCGATCTACTAGCCGTGGCTAGCAACTAAGTTTAGTGGCTGTTGGGTCTTCGTTAAGTATCTGCGATTAGTGTTGCTTGCAGTAGTATCCATTAGACGTTGCCATTGGCAATTCGACAGCACTTCCGAAATAACTGGCACCGGTCCAAACACTTCTCATTTACTAATTGCTATAACCCGTAGTTACCTGACATATAAAGTGCGTGTCTATATAATTGTTTGTAGATGCTGTTTCATTAAAACATCCGAACATTCAACTTGTAAATATTATGCATCTCGCTCAACGACGACGGCCTGACATAACTCGTTGTTTATTAGATGAATGATTGAATTTTATCGTCGTCTTGTAAATGGCTAAATAATCACACGTAAGAAAACTTAATAAAACTCACTCTCACAGCCCTACATTGGGTTCCTTAGGAGATATGTTGATTTGAACGTGAATTGGACATATATAACTACACGTTAGTAAGATAATACAAAAGTAAAGATCAGAAAAACTATTTGTGACATATATGTATGACTGCAATTCGAACCCAGCACCCTTACTTTGGTAAAGATACTATTAACTGAGCTAACAGGGTTGGCGACAACAAAAGAGATATTTTTTATTTAATTATAAAAGTTACTCACCACATTTTATTTGGGAAATGATTATTAAAATCTCTGGATCCGTTATTTACGCGTGCTAATTGTGCCGTGAATTATCTTGTTAACTTCTTTTGTGTAGCTTTGTGTTACAATTTGAAACGTGTTGGAGTAGGGACATACAAAAGCAAGGCGCTTCTTGAATTTTATTTTCCTTATTAACTTACCATAAACGAGTAAAAATGAAATGCGGGTAACCCGAAAATGTCATTACGTTTACGGCCACAAATAACACGGTGTATTTAGAGTGGAGCAAAAAGTGACCAAGCCCCAAAACTCCTTACGACGCCGTACTTAAAACACTGCGCGCACCGGGCGTGACACACGGGTTAATTTTATGCTACATTAATACCGAAGGGTTCGAGCCACTTTTTAATAGGGTTAGTTATGGCACGAGGTCTCGCAGACCCCTCTCATTCTCAGGGTTAACAATGCGTTATGGTCGGATTTGGCAGGATTATTGTTGTTGCCATGCCCCTGCTTTGTTTGCAGTGATAATTGTTGTCTCTATGTTTGTTTTACTAAATTTTTGTGTAAAAAGTATATTTTAGTAAAAATAAAAACTAATAAATAGTATTAAAATTTGATATCAATATAGCATCATGAAATTAGAGCGGGCAAAATAAAAGTATTTTTGTATCACGCAATTTTTTTTTTTGTAAAAATATAAACAAAATAATTTAACTTCTAAATTTAGAGGATGCAGGGACGATTCATTAAAGCATAGAGAAACTTACCTTAAGTGCAGTTTAACTAGAATTATACGACGAGTCGTTGCATTCATAGAGATTTAAAAAACTAAGCAACCATTACTTGCAATTAACTTATTATTTATATAAATAGCTCTTTCAAAGATACGACAAGATAAGAGCCGATCTCATACGGTAACTTTTTGAACAGTACAATGAGGAATGACAAGGGTATTATTTTTAGAATTATTTATATAAACTAGTGTTTGCCAAACTGTCGAAATTCGACCATTATCGCTATGTAGTTACTGTTTTATTTCCAACTAGCAAACTGCCCTTGATTCGCTTCAGGAAACTACGCCTTACATTATTTTAAATTAATTTATAACTTTTTTATTTATGGACGGATTGCAATAAAACAAGCTTTAAATATTAAGTGACGCTTACTGCAATACACTAGTGAAAACCGGAACGAAATCGGTTAAGCCGTTTCTGAGATTAGCGCGAAAAAACGCACAGACAAAAATTCTAACAACTTTGTTTTGGGTTCTTTTGCGTTAATAAAGCCCCGTAATAATGTTTTTTCTCATATATCGTACATCATGTACAGAAAGCGATCGGTTACAATTTTATTATTAGTATAAATTTTTTTTTACTGTCAACATTAAATCGACAAAACTATTTATCAAAATTCAAACATAAAACTTGATAAACAACAATACCAAAAAATACAATAAACAATCATGCATAGGTACAAGTTTTGCAAAGGGTTTTTTGCGGCATGTAATCACACTGGGGTTCAGGAAAAAACCCGCTTTGCATAATTATTATATTAATTAGCAGTAAGCATTTATTACGCGACATACTAAACCGTGAAATTAGTTTTTTTTAATTGCAAAAAAAAACGTGGGTCACATTTTTTACGGAGCTCCCACGGTGTAAAGATTTTTTAAACAAATTAATCCATTAATTTCCTTTGACCCTATAACTTTAAATAATATTAATATTGAAGTAATTGCTATTTTAAGCTGCACATTAATTTGTTTATAATATTATTGAATGATAAAATCAGCGACCGTTTAACGCCGGACAAAATGAATGAACAGGATTTTAGCATTAATTCCATACTGACATCGTACAAATCGTTCTTGATTGTTTGTGTTATTATTAATGTACACACTCATACTATATTTCCAAGTAAACATTA
Organism: Megathymus violae; assembly: GCA_003671415.1. Lineage (NCBI taxonomy): Eukaryota > Metazoa > Arthropoda > Insecta > Lepidoptera > Hesperiidae > Megathymus > Megathymus violae. The sequence continues at coordinate 1,004,239 of PDGT01000021.1, forward strand.
CTTTTTTTGCAACAAGATAACCAGTCCCAATGAAATATTAGATTGGAAACGTGTGATTTTATAAGTATATAAGTATTTTATGTAGTATATAGATTTTTATCTGAGCGAAGGTTAGATGAGTGCTGCAAAATTTTACATTCGAGTTAGCAATAGCAAAGTTGTGCTTGATTTGCTGAATATAATATACATAGGTTTGCCTTTAAAACTCTATACCAATCTTGAGTAAATATATTAGAGATAAGTAAAAGCCTAAAAGATCGATCAAACATCGATATTTTTTTAATATTCGTTTTGTAACTTTACAATACAGTAAGTTTAAAAAGGAATCCTAAGAAATAGGTTCATCCTATTTTTCTCAATCCGCAACGCGTCAAAGACTTCCCCATGTCACTTATCTTCATAAGAAATTTTAATTACTTATAATCAAATTGATAGTCTGTTTATTTCCGGCTATTAACATAAAAAACTTTTTATCTTTTATTGTTATGACGTTAATAAATTGTTTGTGATACGCACAGGAATCATTATATATTTGACCAGCTATCGAATCCGAGTTTATATGCAGATTAAACCCAGGAGTGACATCAAGACAGCAAACTGGTCTATAATCGTAATATGGGGTGTATTGATCTAGGATAAGAGTCTCCCGTGACCAATTGAAAGGGTATGAACTGGTGAGATTCGCGCGCAAATACTTGGGGCGCGTCGTACCACATGAATGCTGCAAGAAAACGGGCGAATCTTTTAATTGAACTTTGAGCAAATATGAGACAAAATATACTAATTCTATGCTTTTGTTCTTTCTACTCCATTAGCAGAATACAACAAGACATTCTCTCCTGGTTATTGAGAACAAACTGTTTCGGTGCGATTTTGGTGGAGGAGTTAGTAGCAGTTTACAGGGAAACTCTAGCATCTCCTCCGCAGAGACGTCAGTCGTATTGTACCAACAGGAACATGGAGGAGCATGCGGAAGCAACTCGTAGTTTAACGAAATTTAACAATCATTAATATTTAGGAAGTTGTTTCACTCCAGTCTGCTGCTAAGCACAAGTCTCTTCCTTTCCTCGTTTCAAAGTTGGTGTGTTTCAAAGAAGTGGCCAATTGGATTGTTTACATGTTTCCAACATAAATTGAAAATCATGTAAAATAATTAAGCTTTTTTCATGTTATATCAGTTTTACACCGAGAGGAATTAAGGTATGGTATTGGATAACATTATAAATTATATTGGTCCACGACTTGGTGCAACTGTATATTTTCTTTTTATATGCAAATTTATTTATTATTCTTCCTGCACCAATAGCAGTACCTAAGTTGTAACAGTAGTAGCAGTTTTAATTTTAAACCATCAAAGAATTTATTCCTTATTATGTTCCTTACAATGTTATAATAATAATTATATGTGTAATGTCTTACTGCACTACTTAATCAAGTTACAATAAACCACTTAGAATTAGATAGATAAGCAAAGCCCACGAGGAAACCGCTGTCGTAACTTCACAACCGCTAAATTATTGGACATATTGGCGCGAAATCACACTAGTCTCCCGTGACTAATTTCTGGTAACGGGTGATGGGGGATCTATGAAAAATAAACATCGAGAAAAAACCATTTCGAATTTGACAAATGCATGTTTTGGGGCACGCGGCGCGTCATTCGACACGCCCTGGCCGGCGCGTGCGCAAGATGTGTGCACAATTACCTATTGTGAGGATCGTGAGCAAACAGATTTTGTACTACTCGTTTACTTAGTTATGTACGTGGGTTTAACTTCTGTAACTACTAGAGTTGTATAGTCAAAGTTCTTTTGGAATAGGATAAATAAAAACAAATATAAATGGGAGTGAACTCTTACAACGCAAACGCATAAAAGTTATATGTAACTTTAATTTTTTTTTATTGAATATAAAATGTATTCAGCAAAGTTTTTAGATTATAATCAGATACATCATCTATTATTTTTGATTCAAGAAATAAAAAGCAAAAATTTAAATATTTCGTTAATACTATAGAAAGATATTATAATAAGCAAATATGTATATCTACTACACACTGAACATCATTTTTCCATAATTTAAATTTAAATAATAATTCCTGTTGAAAACAAGAACAAAGTTCGATATGCTTCCTTATCATATTATAGAGCTTTTGATTTGACTTGTTCAATACCGAGCAAAGAATTTCGGGTTCGATGCCATCAGATAAATGTTTGATGTCAGATTTTGGGTATTTTGTAATGTATAATTTGTGTATGTTTATCGCAGTTGCCTGCAATACTAGAAATTATAATACATCCCAATAGGTATGTGTGTTTTTTTGTAAACATTAATCTTATACAGGACTCCATCAGCTAATAAGGTCGATTATTGAAATCCGCAAGGTGCAATCGCCGGGAGTCAATTTCAAGGGTCATTTCCTCAGACACCCGTGAGGGAGTGTAAAATAAAATAATAAAGCGAAGCCACGTGGGTGAAATGAAAATAATTATTATACTATATGGATGATAAACTGACAGTTAGTCTGTCTGTCTGTCTGTCTGTTTGCGTGTGTCTCTGTGACCATCGAATCCCATTATCATCTCGTCGCGGAAAGTGAGTCACCTCTTACATTCGGAGAGATTAACATATGTTCAAGAACGTTATCAAGAACTCCAGGTTTGTAAGTTATTAAACTACTTTCGTTTGTTGAAACGAGTGATAAATAATTTATAGTATTTGAAAGTAACATGTACCTATCTAGCTAAAAAATTGAAGTGCATGCAGGTTTTGAACTGGGGTTCCAATTACGGTAAACGTTCAAACCTCTAAGCCATCGTTGCTTGAGCTAGTAAATATGACTACATTAATTGTTATGGATGAGGAAAACAATACGCGTTGGTTACATACAGATGGGTTAGTACTTACAGTCTGAGTTTTACTTTAAATCTGTCAAACATTCTCTTAGTATTTAATGTAATGGCTTATAGTATATTCCACCACTGCATTAATACGAATTAGTCGAGAGTCTACTGGCCAACCTAGGTATCGGAAGTTCTAATGCCGCCTGAAGTCCTCCGACATCGGTTAACGACTGCGGTCTGATAATGGCAACCGGTGCCAACGTCCGGAGAACGGAACTGTTCAAGAAACATAGCCACTAGCGAACACCCAGCCAGCCACCAACTGCACCCGAAGCTATTTTCAGTAGATCAATTACGACCAAAAGAAGCCATCAGGCCACATTGCTTCTTTTGAGATCGGAACGCCTTACTTAGGAAATTGAATTGGCAGAGATGAGAACGCTATCATCTCCTGGACTATACGTGCTTAGGAATTATAATAGGACTTTTTCTACCAATTATTGACTTCATATAAAATAGCATTGGGCACCATTCCTGTCATTGACTTTTATACTTTATTTGGGGTGTAATCTTAGTGCTGAAAATTCCAAGGCCGACAGGTGCAAAGCCAACAATTTAATATTCACAATATTTCCATAGACCAACAATGTTTAAATTATCAGATTCAAGTAAATCACAATATAATTTACAGATTGCGAAATGATTCCATTTTAAAACTCGAGGGGAGGGTTGGGGTGAATTTATGTGTTGTTCTATCCCGGCTCGAGGGGCGGCTCGCCCTTTATTGATGCGCTTTTGACTAGTTGTGATTCCTGTTTATTAGCCCATTTAGCATTGTTGCCGTTTGTCTCCTTGTTAAGTTGGTGGATTTGTTTTGTTTAGCGAATTCAATATTAATGAGTGTTGTCGAGTTTGCTAACTCTTTAGATCCAAAGATAACAAGTATATTAATTATATAAGCGCTACGGTTCACGTCACAGGAGCCATCATCCGTCCTCCATTAGACTTCCGAGTCATCTTTGTTTATTAAATTGCTAATTCTGCTGTAAAATAAATTGATCTGTTGCAAGTAACAAGCTATTCATCGTTGGTTTTAAAAGTACCAATAGGTAGTTTTGTAGTTTTCTGCAAACTACACTATAATGAATTCTTTACGCTGAACATCATTACGTAATAGAAATAAAGTCTGTGTGAATGCAATAATCACAAAAACGTTTGCACAGATTTCCAAGGGGTAACACCAATATATAGTGTTTCACGATTAAGGTTAAGATGTATGGTGTAAAACCTGGGAAATTATAAAACACCTGATTAGGTCGTGCACCGAATACAAGTAGCGCAACTGAAGCCGCGCAGGTTAAAATTTTCTTTGTAATCGTCATAATTATGTTGATTTAAAAGATGTGCTGTGGAATTTATTTTTCTGTTTTTCTCAATGTTAAAGAACAATTTTGAAATCAGGCAGTCGAAGCAAAAAATAACGTGGATAATTGTCAATAGTTAAATTATTTTGAACTTAAATCTGACCTATTACTAAAACTCAATTAAATTAACGATATTGAAGTCTTAAAGTAAGAAACGATTTATTAAAATGACCCGATCACCCGGCTCACTTGATGATAAGCAGTCACCGGCGTCTAAGGGCATTCATTATCAACGCATTACCATCCAAAAAGGAAGCACCAAGCTTGCTTGGTGAACGACCGACTCTCCGACATTCACCGAAATGCATTAAAACATAGCACGAAATCAATATTTTCGTGAATTACTGAACATTTATATTGAAAATAAAAAAAATGTAAATCAAACCTTGCACTAGTTTCTAAAAATAACAAATAAAAATCCTCTGCTGTAAAAACAATTTAAACAGTTTCGAAAACTGCCACTTATTAAAAAAAATAATTAAAAAGTTACGATCATAGACAATCGCGCCGTTTCAAAACTTGAGACAATTCGGATAAGTTTTTCAGTTCGTCGGGCTGCCAGCGAACAGTGAAATTGATTTGGCTTACTCAAACTTTGATGAACACTTCGTTAGCCTGTAAAACAATTGTTTTAGTTATTTCGATTAAATTCATGATAGATTTTGAATATATCGATGAACCCGTAGCCGAGTTGGCAACGAGCAACCCAAGCGATGAGTCCCGGTTTCGATTCCCGGACGGAGAAGATTTGTATATGAAAGATAATGTTTGTTCTCGAGTCATGAGTGTTTGTGATGGTATTTGGATGTCCACGCCACTTACAACACAAGGAATGCATCGGATATGATTACAGGGAGAGATCTCTACGAAATCATTTGACGAACTCGTAGCCCAGTTGGTGGTGACCCTGTCTGCCGAGCGAGTGGTTCCGGATCCGATTCCCGGCCGGGGCAGACATTTATATGACAGATACATGTTTATTCTCGGGTCATGGGTGTTTGTGATGACATATTTATGTATGTCCATGACACCCGCAACACAGGGAATTCTAGTGCTTGAATAATATTTTTATATGTTTCATCAGAGAATTCTTAAGTTAATTACAGACAACTGTAAACACGTGGTTCCTTAAGTGTTTCATGTAATGCTGCCATCAGTCTGTTGCAGACTCACACCAATATTTTGTCCAAATAAAGCACAAAATGGTTGTTGGAAATATTTTAATAAATACAATATCTGTGGTAATCGATGTGCTTGTCAAGAAAAGAGATTACATAGTGAAACTCTTATTTAATAAGTGATAGCCCAGTGGATTCAACGTCGGTCTAGCGCACGGGAGACTCGAGCTCGAGTCCCGCAGGTACCTCTAATTTTTCAAATTATGTGAGTATTATAAATTAGTTATAAGAAAAAGAAGCTTCGGTGAATGATAACACCGTAAGGAAAACTTCATACCTGCGAGTTCTCCGTGACGTTTTCAAAGGTGTATAATATCGCACTTGTCCAGCGTGACTGGCTGTGGCCTTAACCTTTTTATAGTGAAAGAAGACCCGAGAACAGCGCTGGGACAGTTGTAGGATGTGGTAGTGATAATGATAATTCAATATAAGTGTTTATTAAGTAATTGTCTGTGTATGTAAAATGATTAATTTTAAAAATGTATGGTATCAAAATTATAATCGATATCTAACATTAAAGATAATAATGCGATTTTTTACAACTTAACTGAATGTATATTCTCAATGTATATTTATTAACATTATTTTTATGTATGGAAATAATAATTGCAAGTTACACGATATGAACGTTTTTAAGAATAAAATCATTGCAGCAATATGTCCTAGTTTTGTTTGACTGCTGATTAATTAATCACACACCATCTCAGTAGAACTATCTTTGATTAAATTCTAACGAGTATTCAATGTATTATATTCAAAATCTAAATACGTTATTCTATTTATATTCTATTCTGTATATCAAAAAAAAAGCCTACCTATATTAAAAGTTCAAAAAATATTTAATGTACACATTCAGCTCCGTTACAGTTGTATTATTATGTTAACATGATACATAGCCTACTTCCATTTGGAATGATATACCTTCGAAATGGTAAAAGAATTTTTTAGATAGGTCCCGTAGCTCCAGAGATTACTCTCCGCATATACAAAAACTAACAAAAGTCGCAATCTCTCTTAGTAATATTAGTATTATTTTATTTCATAACGTTTATAACGTTAATTTGTTCCTGTTTCCCAAGTTAATCAAATAGTGCAGTTTTGAATTGAACATTCGTATTGATAATACAATTTGTACCAGGATACAGACTATACTATAATATGAGTCTTTTCCACAGAGTGCTTACTCTTACGTGAATGAGATTGATACAGATCTGTAAAATAATTTCAATTGCAACGTTTAAAATTTGTTTTTATCACTTAATCCAGTGTACGTTTAACATAGGCACTAAAACCATAGTTTTTGACATCGATAATTCTAATGTACTAACATATATATTGCCTATATCAAATACTACTTCGGTGTGTTCTAAAACCACTGTTGTTGATTTCAAATATAAATTGACAGCATCTTAAATCGCGCAGGTCGTTGACACAGTAGTGCCGCGAACACACTTTACGGCTTGTGATAAAACAACTAATTGTCCACAGATACTGATGACTTTATGGCGGCAGATAAAGATGGCCGCTACTTGTAAACACGAGAATTAATCAGTAATGATTTAATTTGCTCTCGCTGTGATTTACGGCCTTTCGCTTATAATATGTTTTGAATGTAAATTGTGGCGTTAATACAGTTTGTTGTGGTTTGTGGCTAGATTGTATTGTTAAGCTATGTAACTACAATTACAAATGGGGCTTTATAAGTCTTAATACGTTATTTTGTAGCATCCGGTAACTTTGGTCGCTAAAATTTCAGGGCGTTTCTTCAGGTTCTTCATATTTTTAGGATACAACTGTGTATATATGTATGTGTATATATATATATATATGTGAATCAATCGTTTGAAAGCTTTTAATTAATTGCACTTGAATAATTTAATGAAAGTAATATTTTTACGTATTTGATACCAGCAAAGATTATGCATTAGGATTTCCTGTATCTCAAGAATATAGGACATAATATAGACCTCACGACGAAGCAAGATCCGATACCAAAATTTATCTTTTCCCTGCCGGGAGTCGAACTCTTAAGCTCTGCCGACGGGATCACCGGTAGGTTACGGGGTTACAGGATCTACAAACAAATGACAGAGATACCATTGATATTACAAAGTCAAAATTCAAAACGATACTTGGATACCTTGTATTTGAACTAATATTAATATAAAAGAAGTGCGAGTTTTGTGAGTTTGTATATATATTGAAGGGCACCTGCATGAAAAAATATTTTATCATTTGACAAATACATTATTTCGGATGGACATGGCTATATATCAAGTGTATGTATAATAATGACATAGAATAACAGAATATTAGATACCTACATGCCTTTGTATTGTATGATTTAAATTATCAACTTAATTGTATTTACTTGTATTTTTAATTCAAACATCCATGAATTAAATTCAGCGTGTTATGATTATAAAGTTACCTACTTATTAATTTATTTAATCATTCATATATATAAACTTGATTCATTCATATATAGTATAATACCATATATATGAACGTGTTACAATTGTAATAATCTTAAGTTTAATTAACGAAACCATCGTAATTTCTAGCGAATGAACCTACAGTCATGTGTAGTAATAACTACTAAAAGTCATTAAAACTCTTAGAGTCACAATAACCTCGTTAATTCCCCATATAATAGGTATTGTAAGTTATATACACTTATAAATATATTATCGGGAATTTTATGAATATACCTTAGTTATCTGCCGACCTTTTGACTTCGATATAGTTCGGTGTTATTTCTTTGAGGGGGCGGTTGTCTCAAACTAAATGATATCTATGTAATAACACTACTTTTCTTTATTTAATATGTGAAAATATAGCTAAGAAAATAACTTAATATGTAGTAAGCAAATTTATCGTTAACTTACCAGCGACTGACGCAATGCTAGACATGAGTTGAATCCTCAAATGAGAGAAATAACCATGTCTAGTTCTCACTACCACACATCTTTGAGAATAATAAGAAGGTAATTTTTGGACAGAGACCTGTAGTGCAACTGGCTCTCCGACACTACGACCGAGACACGTATTTCATTTCATGGTCAATTTTAGAAGAAGGATGGTAGCTAATTACCCGGCCAAAATACCCTACCACCAGTCAAATACCGTCGGGTTTAAACTAGGAGGTACAGAGAGCCCAGATACTTCCGGCAACGAATCACCGTAATTAAAATTAACATTAATCTGTCATAAATGTCATAAAACTCCGGCCAAGAATTGAACCTGAGTACGCAGATATTTCACGATCTTTATCAATGAACGAGGTCAATATCAACTGGGCTATTGTAGTTCGTCTCAGTTTCGACAATACAAGTTTCTTAAATAAATTTATAGTATAATTTCCAATATGCATAAATTGCCCATAGCTACTTAAAATTATATCATAAAATGACTTGATTATGAAGTAGATTATTTTTTTTTGTTATCGAAGACACATGGCTCCCAATTTATACGCTCCTGGCATTTCAAGAGTCACACTATGTAAAACAACCATGAACTATCCTATCCAATAATGAATCTTTAATTGAAACATCAATCTAAATTACAACAATATGAATAATCGTTAAGAGCAGTCAGTCGTAAACCTTTTGTTAAATTGTCTATGCGTCAACATTTTCCAACAAAACAACAATAACAATAAAAATAACAGTTAATTTGTAATAACGCTTTCTCTTTTATCCGTTTAACAAAGTTCAGCGGATGAATATCACAACGTATACAATTCACCTCGTTCACCATCCCCGACGCAGAGCCGTATAATCAAAGATGTTCCAACACTCCGCCTACATAAATCAAATCAAAAAACTATTGATATTTCTATTATGACGCGATAAAAAATGAATAGTCGAAAAGCACAAAGCGGGGTGGTCATACGTCATCCACAAAACATTTAACATCCTAATTTCGTGGGTAACACCTCAGCGCTAGGGCCGACAAAGGAGTCGATAAAATCTGGCTATCGACATCGGCGCAGCGACGCGCGCGCAGCAGGCGGCCGACCCGGACAACTAATAACTTACATTCGGATTACGCTCGTTAGCCCCTTCGCACCTTGCCCGCCGTTTATTTTTTATTAATACAAAATTTATTCAAACGAAACTCGAAACCGAATTTTCGGAATAATGCCCCAATATTAAGACGATAACTTATGACTAGGACAAGTGTGTCGCGAGTGTAGCGACAGACGAACGCCGACCCGTTATTCATTTCATAATATGATTATTTATTTAGATATCTCAATACGTCTTCGAGGCGACGTGTTGTTTGCTGTAATGACTTTGTGATTGGATATGATCGAAGTAACAGCATGAATACTGCAGCCTTGATTGCTGATTGAGACATTTAAAAGATTGGCGGTGAGCGAGATTGAAAAACATCGAAAGATTTATAGATTTTGACAGCGGTCACGCGCGAATAACCTAAATGGTGCAACGCTGTGCGAATTGTTTAAAACCTAGTACTACCAAGTATTCAGGTGATTGACTGGAGTGTTTGATTATTCGGTCAAAATAGAGAATGCAAACTGATGGATGATCTTAATTACGATATCCCTAGATCGTAATTAAAATTGTCTTCAAAATTGTGACATGGCCATAGTTTATGAAGTGCTATAAAGATAAGAAAACATTTAATCAACATTGGAAGATGTTTCATATGATAATTAATAACGATTTTGTTTAAAGGTGCTAAAAACTTACTATAAAGCAGCCCGTCATAGAGTAGCTGAAAAAATTACTATTGAACGATCGAAGCGAAGGTTTAATTTATATTTTATCTGTTCTATTGACGTTTGATTGTTCGCCAGCACGTTGAGCGTCATTTCGCAGTGGTTTCCTATTTTCTGATATAATCTCGGATTGCACGTTATAAAATAATCAATTAAAATGTGTTCGTGATACAGCGCTACTGGAAATTGACTTCGGATAAAGATTTTTATGTTGATAAGTCGTTTACTGAGGTCACGCGAGCAGTTTTTGGGGTTTTATTCGTTCGAAATAGATGTTTTATGAGCGTCGCAGTTATGTATATCTGTTACACAAACAAATACATGTCAATGTTGTAGGCTCTTTATGAGTTTTAATAGTTCTTTAATGTCTGAACGTATTCTATATAACGACCGACTGCCTAACAAAATAATTAAGTAGACTCATATGGATAGCGTTAGTTGAATAGTAAGAACAACGATTAAGTGATGGAATTGGAATTGGAATTGGAATACCTACCTAAATACACAGTATCGGTACTTGGGTAAAAATTACTGCGGATGTACGAAAATTAAAAAATATATATATTTAAAATTACTTACTAAACACACTTTGCATTAGATACTGTTTTATGCACATTTATTATACTTTAAGAACGAAATTTAATGCACCGTTAGCCAGATACGAATAATACTGTACTTATGCGGTTAATATAGAATAATACGTGATAAATATGCAGGTAATAGACATTACTTAGGTACAATTTCCTTATCATAACTCATTGTTACTCTCCTTTTCTGTCTTTGGTGTTATACTTACAATTTTAGAATTACCACACACTCGACTCCACAAACTTTTTATTTAATTTATATTTATTTATTTATCTGAGTAGGTATACAAAAAGAACTCGGTTAAATTTTAATCAAGAAAATAAGTAAAATATAAATTTAAATATCCAACGTCTATAAGTTAGGTACTTGAGGTACTTGGTTAGGTACGTGTAATAAATTTGTAAGTTAAGAAGCAAAGACGATACGAATTCTTATACTATTTAATGATACTACTACAAGTAATTTGAATCAAATAAATTTGAACGTGTAATAAATTTGTAAGTTAAGAAGCAAAGACGATACGAATTCTTATACTATTTAATGATACTACTACAAGTAATTTGAATCACATAAATTTGAACCAACAGTGTTAAATAGGATTTGTTCTTGTATCTTGGTAACAATAGCTGAAACAACTTTGACACATATATTTTACTTATATATCATCAGTATTTGCAATAATTATGTCATTATAATATAGGAAACACATTCTAAATACAAGTTTGAGGAAGAAAATATTGTCAGTGTAATTATTCAGGCTTAAGAGGCTTAGAATGTTTTAAGAAATTTCTGAATAGGCATAAGTAGTGTCCTTGTACGCTTTTCATTTTCATATAAAACTTTTCATACATATTTTATTTCCTGTAATTTTATTGTGTAAAAAAAAAATAAATACAATAAATAAATGCTCGACCATTTTATATTCAAACGGAAAAACTAAATAAACCAGGCAGATCTATAATATTTTGCAAAGTTTCGCTATTTCCAACACGAGTCAAGAGACACCAAAAATTCCTTTAATTTATGATTAATTTATTTATATACTAATTTATTTTATTTATTTATATACAAAATAATACTACCAATTTTATGATAATCTATTCTTCCTATATTAATGTAGTTTTTCGAAACTATAAACAATATACCTACTTATACAACACAATATTACAAAAAATATTAATAGTATAAAATAATGTAATTCATTTTAGAACATCTATTTTTTAGAATAGGTTTTTAATTAACTCTTTCAACGTTGCATGTTGATGCGGGTGCTTCAGATAAGTTATTAAAATTTTTATTTACTATCGTATACAGACGTAGGTAATAATGCAACTCAATTTAAATATGATTTACTAAGCAATATACAAAATAAATTAATTATAATTTAATGTTGTGTAATTTCGGAATATATTACGTATAATACAAAAAGGTGTTGTGATTTTATTAAACTCATATGTCGGTACAACCATCCTCCAACGAGAGGTTTTTATTGTGTACGGTTTAAAAATCTTTTATTATTTTACTGTAATAAATACAAAGATATCAATCACATCACCCGTCAAAAGAACTAAATTCATTTTATAATTTTATAACAAAATGTTTATAATTAAATTAAGAATAAAATATTATTATTGTTTATTCTGATAAATAGTGTGTGCCTGCAATTTCATTTGCTTCAGAAACTTACGTTTGTAAATAATGTATTTTAGAAGCGCGTTAGTAACTATACCGTTTTCACTTTTTCTCATAATTTATCGTTTTATGAAACGACATTTAAGGTACTAGGTAATAATTGGAAATTAACTTTTTTCTAACTAGTCGACAAACGAGCAGACGAGCCATGTGATGGCAAATGATTGCCATCGTCAATGGACATCAGACACCAAAGAATTATTATTGGCTCGCATGGCTTTTCATGGTCAGTTTTAGAATTAGGATGGTAGCTTGCCAGGCTTTCAAAATATCCTGCCACCATGCATGTATCGCCGGAAGGAAAGTGCATAGTGCAGAGCCCAGCGATCTCTATTTATAAGATACAGACACATAAATCTAAAATGATACTATTAACAACGATAACAATGTTTTTTTATTTCTATCACAATTTTGAAAAAAATATTTGATGTACCCTGTTCCTTTAATAGGTATATATTTAAATAATAAAAAGAATTTGTATTCATTATGTAATAGAACATTTACTGCTGTTAAATAAATAAACAGCAAAAGAAAAATAATAAAAATATTACCAAAAACCTGTTTAAAAATTAAATTGTATGTGACAAACATCTATGAAATTATAATATATTATTTACGTAACCGTTTATCATTTCGGCGTATGATTATATACTTACTACTAACTTAAATGTAAGTAAGTTGGAAACTATTATGATCATGTAAATTATTTTCGAATTTGAACTAATCTTATATGATAGAACAAATAGGTCCATATGAATGTAGGAGTATGGGATTTATTTTTGAATATAATTTTTATATTAACGGAAATAAACACTTTCTGTATATAAATACAATTACAAACGAGCAGACGAACACCCTGATGGTAAGTGGCCATCGTGGCTCATGGGCATTACTAACACCAAAGGCATCTCTGACGTGTTGTCGGCCAAGAAAGAAGAAGAAAGAAAAAACTAACTTACAAGCCCCCCCCCTAGCTAGATTATGACGAGTCATTTGGCGGCTGACTCAAGCAGGAGGGCGGTAGTTGGCCAGGTAAGCTTCGCGGAGAGATACCAAAAATAATATTAATGACTTAATAATGATTTTGATAAACACTTCTTTTCTCTGTATATTCATTCATATTCTTAGTTATTTTAGTATACCTACTCAATATTTTATTTAATTAGTGTTATTTATTTATTTTCCAAAGGTTCGTTCGTATATGTAATATAATATCAAAATGGTGGGCAGAGTAATTTGCATGTTACACCCAATCGCGAATCGGGCGTGCATGTACTGGTTTCTATATTATTTCAGTTTGTAACAGTTTTAAATATTAAACCAGCTTGCCAACCCCTCTTGCCCTGTTCGTTACGCTTAAATCATAAATTCGTGCACGTTTAAAATATGTTATAGCACGAGTACATACAAAATATAACTTAATATAATTCTATTAAAGAAGTGCAATTCAAGTTCTTTTCTTCTCCGTTAGGTAGGTACACATTGAATATGCATCCATGTAACTTAGAATAAATTGCATGAATACGCATGTAGTTTTTTTTTTATAATTTGGATATGGACACAATCCACAACGACAATACAACGAAATAAATATCTTTGCTGTGGGTAGCGTGTATAGTTTTACAATGCATGTGTAAGCACCCTCAATATTAGTTCCAAAACTGTGTTAGAAATGTAAGAACGCGGGTCTACCCGCTCCTCCCACATGATGACCAGGTTAGACAAAAATACCGCGTTCAGATTTGCATAGCGATCGTTTGGTCACAAAGAGCTGATCGATGCTTGACTGCAGCGGCTTTTTGAGACGCTCGCGACACTTAAGTACCTACCTCGAGCGCACTTAAGACCTTGAGCTTCCGAGTGTAAATTTATCGTTATATCAATTTCAATTGTTGACCGGCAAATTAATTGGAATTTTAATTATTACTACATTAGACATCCGTTCGTCAACGTAGAGCATTACACTTACATCATGGCACTGTGATTCACTATGTCGCAAATACCAGCAATATGAATATTAACATACACAGCGAAGAATAGTAAATAAACATTGACCATAAACATAAACTCTGGACAATAATTCAACCAGGGTATCTTTGCCTAGTCATAGACATTTTAACCATGAAAATGTAATGAACGAAATAAAATTTATTCGAAGTTTTTACAAACACTCTTCGAAAGTAGTTTCAATAAATCCCTACCGCGAGTGGTCGCGGAAGAAGAAGCGGCAAGAAACTCCCAAAGAGTTTGGGTATCAAATGTTATGAATGACCATTTACATCAATCAGGTGGTCGCATACTCGTTTGGATATAAATAAAAATCTTTAATTCAGGTAAATGTTTCTGTGGAAATCAATAAAGTACTTCTTACCTAATGTTGGTTATTATAACTGCTGATATTTTTTGTACATCATTTATGACTAAGGAATGTTATTAGATACCTTCTTTAACTTTTTCTCGCTATATTCTGCAATATGATACGTTACGATATTGTTTTCTACAAATAATTCCATTCATAGGGCTGTTTTAAATATTTATTTTACCTTATGAAATGGTAAAAAATGTGGTCTTAATTCTAAGAGCAGAGACCAACACTATCTTTGTTCTCTGATTCTATGTATACAGTCGGTTCAAATGAACGAATAATAATTTCAAATAATATTAATTGTTTATATGTAAGGTTTAGTTGTTAATAATATTTCATATTTATTTTGATATCACCTTCGTAGTCCTTTATAACATCATGAGCTACTGTGGGGCTTTGGGCGTTTTTATAACAAGGATCCCGAAGTGATTCGACTGATGCAGAATTCAAGTAATGAGAAAAAAATCGGTATTAATGTCGGATGTAAACACTGGGTACTATTGTGTCAAAGCTTCATTATATCAATAGCAAGGCATTGTGGAAATCTGCACTGGTACCAACAAAAATATATGTAGATAATATTTCTGTTATTATTTTTTATTATTTATTATTAAGCAAGGTAACTGGTATTTTAATAATAATTAATTATCAATGCCCATGGACAATCATTAAATAAAAGGCATCCAATGCGCCTCCGGAGAAGATTGAATAATTTGAATTAGATTTTGAATAAGTTTTAACCCAATTCATCTTGTTATCTTACGTTCAATGTTAGGATACATTGTATCAAATTTTATAATATTTATACAAATAATTCGTATCACAACTACTTTACTACCTCAACTTTTTAATGCTCTCTAGTCCTTGATTAATAATCCAATAATTATCCTTTTGTTCATTTGTTGTTATATAAAAGAGGGTCGAATATTAAATAAATCGAATGAATGATGTCCCATAAATTTGATGTTGGAAACAGCGTCTTAATGCTCCGTTTATTGACTTTTATAACTTTTAAATTTACGTCCGCAACGATTTAAATACTGGTTTAAGTAATCTAAAAGTTCAATTTGTTTAGGGGTTTAAAAATAAATCTAATAAAGATCAATTATAGGTAGACGCAGTATTAATTAATCTAAAATTTCCCTGAAATCATTCAGTCATTTAATCATGCTTATTTGCCTAATCATTATTCCATTAGTATACTCACTGAATTAGTTGTACAAGAAAAAAATTAATGAAATCTTACCTTTACTGCTGCCGCCGTCTTCATTGGAATCCTCGCTGGGCGGTCCGTGTGGAGCGCGCGTCGGCAGCGGATGGGGCAGGCGGGGTCTCGCGAGGAACGGCGGCGGGACCCCGAAGAACGGCAGGAAAGGAGGCCAGGCCGGGCGCGGGGCCAGGCCCGCCGCCGCTGCCGCGTATAGTTGCAGCGGCGCCGGCAGCCCGCCCTCCAACACCATGCTACGACTCGATATGGTGGCTATCGACACCGCGCAACACTAGTCTCGAAACCGACCAACGCGTCGCGCATTCTTAATTGTCATAAGTACAATCAACACCAAAATTCTGTTTCGAATTTTTTTTGTTTTGTTTTTAATTCTCAAGTCAGATTCCACAAACACAGACAGATACGTTCGTAGATACACACGCGTCACGCTCCCGGGAGGTGTGCTCGCGCAGCTGGCCAGGCCCGGCACTGAGATGGCGCGGCGCGACAGGGCGGGGCCTCCACCCCCCCTACCCCCCACCAATACACAAATTAATTCTCCGCCTCTTTCATATTATAGATTTATTCCTCCGACAGTACTACGTACTGTTTCGCTAAACAATATTAAACCTTATGTCTCGAAGTTACAGATGGGTATTGAATACAGGGCGATAAATTAAGGCTCGCCGTGCCTTGGACTGGTTGTATTGTACGTGGTGTTTTCATGTGAAGTGAAATTGCTTGTATTGCTCGGTAGCTACGGTCCGTTTTCGTTTAAATTGTTACTGTACTGGGGCTCTTTGAATTCGTTTAGTATTTCCACCGGGCTCGTCATAATCTTTTTAGCCGCATGGCGCGCCGGAGACATATAGACGGAATTGGTAAGAAGTTATGTTATGGATTGATACGAGGGATGTGTTTCGTAAGCCCCGTTTGTTACCTATGGTACTAACACATAATAATGTCCACACAAATTGTCAAATTCACTGTTGAAATAAATTTATGAGTTATGGTACGTTGAAGTATATTTAATTTGAATTTTGTAGTGTAGCGAAAGAAGTAAATATTCGTTATTAATTAAATAACCAATGTTATTGACTTAATAGTTTTGTTTGTAAATATTTCTGTAGGTATCCACGGGGAGTATAGTGAGTGAAAGTAAATAATATTATGTATTATTAAAGAAATATATTGAATTCTGATATCTTATACATATTACTTTCATAATTTGACATATTTTTTGTTATCAGGTGATTATATAATTATTGCCTGATATTTAAATGCAAGAAATTATCCTAAATAAAATTATCCTAAAAAAAAATAAAAACCTAGTTTTGCTACCTAAGCAACGCCACGAATCCTCGGTATGCAGGACAAAACCTAACCAATACGCATGTGGTAAATGAGTTTATTTTGAGCTGACTGAAAAGTTTTGATTTCGTAATAGAAACTTCTTACGTTGCTTGTCGTATATTTTAATAGAAAGCAACCAATTTTGTAACATTTTTTATCATTTGATTGCATAAGTGCTATTTTTATTTGGAAATAGATTTAAGACATAATATTTATGCTTCAATTAAATTCCTATTATTATTTTTTTAGTTAGAAACGTTAGCTTATGATATGATAAAATATATTATCATGATAGAAATTGGAATAACATTATTTATAGAAATATATTTTAAGAGATAAATTTACAGTTAATTATAATTTCCTCTTCAGTTGAACTTCAATTAAACTGAAAATATTATGTGTTAAGATGAACAGAACAATGCAATCATTTTGCTATCGTTAATTTGACAGGTAATCAGCGGCTGATCTAACGGCTTCTAGATAGAGTCGATGATTGGCGGCACAATAGAGCATTGCGTAAAACTAGATTATGCCGGTCGCCGCCTAATGACGGACAAACAATCAATCATACGAAATTAACACGTTTCAGATTATATTTTTGACAGTGATGAATCATAAGCGACCGAAAGGCAATCAATTTCACAACCGATTCCTTATTCCATTAAACAAAAAAGGTAATAACCTAATTGACATAAATAATAATAAAATATGTCAAGACAGCGTAACGACCCGTCCGGACGCGACGTGACAGCTCTATCAGAAATCTCACACTGACTGTACTTTGCACCCCGCCCCCTGCACTGTGGATGCCGCTGCGCTCTCCGATTGGTGGAAACGGCAGAGAGGGGACGGTGGGCGCGGCTTTATAAGGGGTGTTCGAAAAGCTTAGTGTTGCATGAATTTAATTAGTGTGAGGAGCACCTCAGGCGCATTAGGAGCTGCGATGGGCGAAGCAATAAAAGATATAAAGGAATGAGTATAAATTAAAAGTTAAATAGAGAGCAGCGCGTAGAAGGGAGAGGTCCGATTTTGCGTAGCTCTGACCCTTTCGCGCTTCGGATGAGCCGGCCGTAATTGTTTGACGATCTTATTAGTATCAGTTAAATGTCGCGCTCTCTTTTTCTCGGGCGAATTTAATTACATTTTAATTAGACCAGTCCTAATGACTCTTTCAGGATTGACTTTAATTCTTCCTGTTTCCAGGAGTCTCATTGATTGTTACACTTTATTAGTTTTCCTTTTTTTGCAGAATCATAATTTTATGTACATATTGTAGTCATATAAGAATTATCGTTATCAAAAAGATGTAGGTGTCTACGTGAAGGTAATGCATATGAAATCTTGTAGCGTGACAGGCAAATTGCAAACTTGTTTAGATATTTTCCACGTTTTGAACATCGCTGCATACAAAATGCATTCAGAATAAACTCAATTTCTCTCGCCGAGTGTACTTTTCCTCCGCGTGTTTTTTCTATTGAATTCATCATCCTATTTAGTCGCATTGAATCGATTCAATCATTCGATTTTGCATGAAATTATCAAAATATGATCGATTGTTTTTAGAAGGGCCGGCATGTAATCCTAAATAGGATTGATTATCGATCTTAACTCAGTCGATCTAATCAGTTTAGGTAATAAATTTCTATTTTGCAGGATTTGATATGAAAAAATAATGGATATAAACCTGTTATTTAAATACTAATAAAACTTGGACATGTTCTTAAACCAAATTGTACATCTTAATTTAATATTAAATAAAGTTACATACAAACACCCGCCACGCGCGCACACACAAGCAGTCGGCGTCTAGGGGTTTGTTTCTCGGCCGGGCGGTAGGTACCTCTAAATATTCTAAAGTTAGGTACGTGTATTACAAATTCATTATTCCTTGCAAAAAATCAAACAGGATGGCGTATTGAGGCTGCTAGAATACGCTTGAGTCAGCCGCCAAACGACACGTTATGTCCCGGTTGGGGCCGCCTTGAGAGCGAGTATTTGCTTGCTTCTCCTTTCTTGGCTGACAGAGCATCAGTGATGCTTTTACTGTTAGTAATGTCCATGGGAGACGGTGACCACTAACCATCAGGTGGCTCGTCTGCTCGTTTGTCGGCTATTTACATAAAAAAGAAGGTTTTATACCTGAGAATTCAATATAATGTTGTCTAAGGCCTGTTAAATTTGCATTTGGTCAGCGTGGAAGACTATGGCCTTATTTTATTAGTGGTTGACAAATGTATCGACGTGTACCTGATGTTATTTGGTCACAACGAGCCATTGCCCGTCAAAAAGGAGGGATAGCAGTCTGTTTGAACTCGACAGGTTTGATCGGCTCACGGATATCACATCCGAATGCTTTTATGGCTTTGGAACATTCAGTAGGAGACCCGCCGATTTGCAGTGAGTAACTTAGTGAAGTTCGTTGTTGACTTCCGCTGTAGAAGAAAGAGAACCATGCTTTTATAGTGAGTCGCTTTAGCACAGTAGCGTGGAGTGAAGTGAAAAGTCTAATCTCAAGTTTTTGTTTCGAAATGACGTTCTTTGGGAGTTTCGTACGATTGATGTTACGAATATACATAGTTAAATATTATTCTTTTTTTTTTTAATTTCTTATAGTAGGTTCAAATAAAAAAAATATATATTATTTTCAGTGAAGTATAACGAATCATATTTAGTTAACATAGCTACTGGTGCGCGCTCACAGAGCATCTATCTCGAATTTAGCTTAGATTCTATTACCACCTCTCTTTCTCTCCTACGGCAAATATATGTCCATCTTTTTCTTTCACATTAAGCAGGCCATGCACGCTCCGACCGTTACTCCTCATTACGGACGGCTTACGTACGTCGAGACGCGTTATTGTGCCGAGAATGGGCGCTTTAGTTGTTTTATTGACGTTGCATCATTGGTGGGTGTAAATATTATACACCCAGCCGGAGGTGGGGGCTGGCAGCTAAAATAAAGTCTAAAAAAACCCTACTTAGGATATTGAATTATATAAATTAAAGTAGAGAAAAGAGAAAGAAATTGAAGTGTATCAGTGATACCAATATACACAAAGGAATTGATTATCATTATAGCAGATTTGTTTTCCACGCACAACACTAGTCAAGTACGGCTTATCTAACTTCGCACATCTTTGGGAATATTGTATAATCTTAAATAACAAGGTTTCAAACAATTTCAACATCATCAAGCGGAACGTTTCTTAATCGAAGCAATTAACAAGTAATTTTTTAATACAATACTTGGATATTAGAAGTGTGTGTTATCGCTAATTAGTACCTACTTTCAGACAACCATAAGAAAGAAAATGCTGCAAAAAAGATTATCCAATACTCAATTATCTGAATATAATTACGTAGAAACACAACTGTTTTGAATCCGGTTTCAGTTATACTAGTGAATGCTCATGGGGAATGCTGTTGGAAAACCGTGCCCTCAAATGTAAATCTGTTGGCTTCCACACTCTTCAGGACACAGAAAAATTATTTGTGTATGTCATAAATATGACTGTAAATTCGATGTAACGCGTGATAATTTCATTTTATCATAGAATGCCATATTTTACACGAAGCCTGCCGATCAACTTTTGGCTAGCTTGGCTTAGCTTCAACTAATATTTACATATCATATCACGTCGCAACGCATAATACATCTGAGCTTGGATCGAAGGAAATACGGTTAACGCGCCTTTGATGCGCCTATATCTCGATGGTTTGTGTTGATCGTAAGTTTTCGAACGAGTTGAGCAAAGTACGCGCGATCCGTAATCGGAAAAGTGACTCAATGCTAAGATTTCTTGAACGATTCAATATGTAATTCGTTATGATGTTACTTTATAATGCTATGAGGTTCCGTTAAAAACCATTCGTTTATTAAATTTTTATTAATTTACTTCGCAACGATCCGCAAGCACAATGTATGATGGTATATACTTCTATACGTGCATAGAACCTCCCTAAATACTTTGCGGGTAACACTCGTAGAGTCTACTCACCCTGTTGGTGCTCTGTTTCGGAGCGAAACACGTGTTGGGGACGGTATGTGTGTTGGTATATATTTTTATTTATCATAATTGCATGTTTTCCTTTGTGGGAGGGAGGGAGGTTCTATGCATGTATAGAAGTATATACCATCATACACTGTGCTTGCGGATTGTTGCAAAGTAAATTGATACTAATTTTATAACGATGAATTTCCGCAAAGTAACGCCTGATACTATCAATTAGGTATACCATTCGTTTAGCCATGTTGGAGGCCGTCGGACGTACTAGAGCTCTTGATTCATGGGTTGATAGCCCATACAGATCCGATAAAGAGTTGAAGTCAGGATTAACGAACTGGTCAAGAGTTGGGAATTTTGCATCTTTTAAAACTATACATATTCAAGGATGTAATGAAACATTGTTATATAAGGTACTATGTTCATTTACGTAACTCTATGGAAATGAATTTATATTTATGTTAATTAATTTTAAACGTGTCATCGAATCGCAGTTTTATATCGGACGATGATTTGAAATATGCCACAGCACAG
The DNA here is from genome assembly GCA_003671415.1 of Megathymus violae. Lineage (NCBI taxonomy): Eukaryota > Metazoa > Arthropoda > Insecta > Lepidoptera > Hesperiidae > Megathymus > Megathymus violae. The sequence continues at coordinate 1,026,174 of PDGT01000021.1, forward strand.
TACAACTATTATTATCTTTCTTGAACGTACGTCGTTATGGCATTTAGTTATTTTTAGGTTTTTATTTATTTAGTATTTTCAGGTTAAATAATGCTGCTTCTGCTTCATAAAGCAGAGTAAGCTAGTGAATTTTCACTCACTCACACACTCAGTTCACTTGGGATTTCAATCCTGGACCAGTTATTTGACGTGTGACTTTTTGTTTTACCTAAAATGAGCTAATGCTTGACAACAATCCCACTTCATAGCAAGTGGTGATGAAGTTTAAGATGTTGAACGCTCTGACTTATAAAAGTTATTCACTCTGCTCTTGAAGATTAATTATTATTGTTTATTTTATTGTACTTACACATATATCACAAATATTACACAATATATATGCTGAGCTCAATGCTTCAGTACACAGAAATATCGAGAAATCTGTGAAAGAAATAATCCTTCATAATGTTCTGAAAGGTGAATTGAAACTGTGAATCTTCAGTTAGCTACCACTATTATGAAAGAAAACCTAAACTACATATTATACTAGTTTCATGTACTGTACTGGACCATACGAAATTGTGAAAACGAGTTTTTTTCCATTAAATTACCTGATGCTGCACCGTCACCGCCGCGCCGGGGACATCTATAACAAAAACGGTATCACCAAAGTGTTAACAGCGAAGAAAGTACTAGGGTAATAGACAGGTCTTATTGCTGGCTCTGTGTAGGTTTCACGGGTGATATATAAGGATTGGTGTTACCTAGACACTAAGGTAGTTGAGAAGTGTATATTAAACTATTTCATGTTTGTGTAACCAGACTAGTAAGTTTGAGGACTTACAGAAACATGGTTTGCAATGCTTTATAGGTAAATAATCGTTGAAATCAATGTTATAAATGAATGAGAAAAATGCGAAGTACTCTACTATCATTAATGAGTATCGTCCAAATTAAATTGCGTGTTACAGAGCCTAGTCTGTGTTCTCTATCTGACAGGATTTGCCACCGACGCCTCGCTCCATATTAAGCAAAGTGTACCCAGAGCCGGATTTAGATTTAGTTTAAGTCCCAATTTGAAGGTACTTCAGTTCACTTTGAGTGACATCTTTCTCGAAGTTGGACTTACCCATCTGGATCATTCACCCTAAGTAAATGTACGCATTGACAACATCAAAAGCGCCACCGCCATTAATTACTGGTATAGGTGTGACATGAAAATTAAATGTGCCTTTTGTCTTGTACAAGTTCATTTTAAGATTCACCTGTTGTTAGGTAACGTTCAGGTCTCCCAGTACTGAGGTCATCCAACATTTCCGTCAGAATCACTATAGATTCGGCAAATCGAAGATGAGGTGTCTACCTTTTTTTCAGCTTGAACGCTTCTACCATTGCATGGTACGGTAAACAGTTTCAGGGATATAATATCCCCTTGCCTGACACCTCTCTGCAATTGTATTGTGGCCATGCTTTTGTAGTGTGATCAGACGTATACATATAAATATGTCGGCACCGTCCTCCTGTTTTGCTAAGCAGCACGTGGAACGGGTATACCCTCCTCTACTACCATCTTAGACATCTTATATAAGGTGCCACACGACAAGACAACAGGTTATTTGATCGACGACGGTTGTCCTGTGACCACTCTGTGACGTGATAATATTGAGTCTTATTTTAATTCACAAAAATTCAGTGTAATATTGCCTCTTTGCCTACAGGTACATTAAAATTATTCATCATAATTGTACACTTTTCACAAAACTAAACAAGAATATAAGAACAAGGATTTTTAAAAGATACGGAAGCTAATTTTATAATGACTGTCTAATGAAGGAAAGATCCTGGATCTGACCGCCAACTGGAGCAGATATTTAGTCGATAGACAAGTTTAGGTTCTTGTTGTTTTTTTTTTTTGAAGTCTTATTTGTGTGTGTTAATATTCCCACAACACATGGAAGCTAAGTGCGGGGGTACAGGTGTAAGCATTATCTTTTATACAGATATTTTCACGAGTGACTATTTAAAGTCAAATCCAATGTAAAAAACTACTTCAGTTTCCTAAAAACAAGAATATAGGTTATAAATTAGATAACCTGCAGTTTTTCCATACACACAAAAACACAGTTCTATCAACCGACTTGCATTTTTTTGTCTGATTATTCACGCTCTGATTTCGATTCGCAGTAGGCACGACCGAGTTCCGGTACCATGGAGTATTCCGATAAAACACGTTTTCATTTTTTCTTATGTATAGCCGACAAACTGGCGGGTTGGCCATTATGCAACCAACTATTGGTAAGTCAACATTGCTATGGACTTTTCAATGAGCCAAAGCGTCATCAACTCAAGAAGGATGCTGGGAACAATTTTTTTAAAGGCAGTCTGACACTACAGTGACGACTTTAGAAACATTTCAGGGTTAATACTAGAAGGAAGTTAGCCAACTATCCAGCTAATAACCCATGTACAGCCCACAGCTCTGAAATAGAAGTCACTTAGGGTTATTACATCGATCTCTATTCAGCAGGATGCAACATCAGGGGATGTTGACTTTGACTGATGTTTCGATGCAATTCTTTACACTCCATATGCAATGCTTGACGGCTTCTAAATGCCGACGGTTTAATGTGACCTTTACAAGAATTTATAAAATATAATCACATGTGGCAACCTAAGAGAATACTGCGCGCATTATTTGCTTACAATTTTCATCATTCATGACCAATTCGTGACGTAACAATTATTATAGTTTATTATAAGTAAACGCTTGAAGTGTTAAAATGACTAATTTATATCGTATTATTTTATTTATGTAGGAATGTCTCAATTCAATTGATGTTGCTTCAAATATCTCATAGCTGAGAAGTATTTTCTTATATAATATCATAAATAATTTTAAAATCTTTTTAACTGCAACTGTTGGACATCTTGAAATACTTTTATTTTCTAATCTCCTTGATTTTGACGATCGGTTTAAAAACAATATTTCCAAATGAACACTAGCACTACACAAAAAATCTATTGGATTGTTAAATTTCCCGTAGCCAATTTATGTATAGAAAATAAAAACTAGTTTATATGCTTACTGAGAAACGTTTCATATAATTTGGGCCTGAATTCTCCATAATAACAAAGTCAGAGCTGAATGAACGTTTGTACAGGTAATTTTTTTCCGTAATCTGTTCGAGGAAAACGTCACTTTAATTATTTTCACTTTCACAAGTTGAATGATTCTTACACTTTTGCTTTTGCTTTAGTCGGGAAAAGTACTGCAGAACATCGAAATGCTCTTATTTTTTTTATGTGCAACTCGCAGACTAAGTAGTACGTAACAAATATAAGTGTATACAGCTCTAGAAATTCTAATTTCCCCGGCTGTCAAGTCAATGTTTGTTTTTTTATTGATAACACAAGATGGATTATGGCCACGCGCGGCTCAAATTGATTTAAAATTAAAATAGGAACGTCGCCATGATTGATATGACGGTGTGTCGTCACGCCCCGTTTCTGGGAATGCGATAGGGTTAAATAAATTTTCGTAAGTCGGCATAAACAGTTTTATTATATTTTGTGATCAGAATGTTTTTGAATTAATTTTTCCTTATTCACTCATTGTTGATAATATTGGGTTGAAAGGAAGTCTGGCTGTGTTGAGTCCAAGCCAACCTGTTTGGCAATGGTGCACCCTATAAGGTCGACGAAAGAATTGTTGACGTCAGGACGAAGTATAGACCATTAAAGGTCAATAAATTTTGTAGTACCCAGTACAATCCCGAAACTATGTTTGCACGATGGCAAGGATTACTGAGCCATTAATTATTTTGTCTTCATAATTAGCCAGCTTATTGCAGTTGGCTATAATCTAACAATTGAAATAAACCGTCAAAAGATTTTTTGTGTTAAAAATTTGGAGAGCCAGTTTCTAAAGCGAGTTAATCGCGTCCTTCCTGATCGACACCGCAATTATCGTACCCCTGTTGTGAATTTTCTTAATCACTGTGGACATAATGACCATTGATCATCCAGTGGTCCATCGCTTTATCATAACAAAATCAAATAGTGTTTGAACATTACATGACGATCAAGGTCACAGATTCATTATATGTATTAATATTAATGATTTAATTTGTTTTCAATTAAAAACGTCATTATTTCTACTTCTTATTAATACAATATAGTTTATCGAGAACAAGTTATGCACTATGAAAGTAATTATGTATTTTTTATTTTGCTACAAAAATAAATTTGTGGCCAATATACGAAACTATCGCATAATTAATATTTGTTTAAATGTGTCCCAATACAGTTTTGGCCAACACATTCCTGTTTCGTAAATTAAATATTTGAGTAATACGTAAACTATATATTGTTACTGTACGATAGAATTATTTTTCGTGCCAATTCCGATGGCGATGGGGAAGGTTAAGTTTTTCGGTGCAAAATTGTTCCTCACAGACAATCGGTTAAAAGATTGATTATGTTTTTTGACCTGGACATACAATGATACTGCAGGAAATACATTGATATCTAATGGTAAACTAAAGTTATGCTATAAATGTATTATGTGTTAATACTACAAATAGAGACTGCGAATTTCGTTAGTTTGTGTATATGCGGAAGTAATCTTTGAAACCTCGGTACATATATGAAATATTATTTTACCAATTTGGAGGCATTCCAGGTTCCAGGACATAGGCTATATATATTCGGGTAAATATAATAAACTTTTCCACCCCAACGAAGTCAGGGTGGGCCGCTAATTATATAAACAATCCAAATATTATAATATTTTCTGTCAACCAAGTGTATTAGATGCCTGTTAATTAAGACATTTTGTGACAATGAAGTAGTTGTTGTCTTCTTTTTTTTGTGTGTGCAACTGTTAAATATAACAAATGATAGGTGAACTGAAAGTCTACACTGTAGAAGGTACTATTTCATATTGGTTACAGCTATCAAGTTGCCATTGAAATCAGGTGGACTGCTAGCCCACTTTCATGTCCGTACAAAATATACAGTAATGATATGTGTTTCTATCAATTCATATTGAAACTTGAATGTGATGTAAGCTACACAACCATTTCATTTATTTATTATTTTTATTTACTATCAATGTATACACAGAAACAATTTACAAGAAATGAAAAAAAAAAAAGTAAAAATGTGCAAGGTTACTACTTGTCGAGCTCATCTCATCCCATGATCTCGGTACGTATAGCCACTTTGGCTCCGCAATAAGGCCCTTAAAGTTACAACAGTAGACGCCCTACCAGTGTACCCAAGGTCTTACTAGATTTGAACGTCGAAAGGAACCGTAAACCTTCGTCTTATTAGAACACTTATGTAAACCATGACTGAATTATCCACAACACAAGCAACGCATAATTGCGATTTCATATGCTGTAATCCAACAGTCTCAGATCGTATCGTCTGGCCCAGATCCAACGTCGTGACAGACAGATGTACACTAGATCGAATCAACATTGTATACAGTGAAGTTTATAATCTCTACAAACCCAAACAAATGATTAGTTTTTTGATGAACCCTGAATATTCGTTTTTTAAGTCGTGTTTTTTTCCTCAGCTAAAAACAAAACATAACAGCTACCTTATAGACATCAGACCCAACATATTTTATAAAAGTAACCCTCCTCAAAAATCACATATTTATGTATATTTAGATCTAGATTTGAATTCATTTGTGACCTCAAAACATGCCCAGCCGGCAGTTGAAGCAAAATATCTTTGGGCAGTTATAAGCAATAAAGCTTTTGTGTCTGTATTACCGGTGCAATATGGCGTATTTATCTGTCATATATTGTTTTACAAAATCAAGACAATATTATATGGTTTTGTTTGACTGTTTCATCAGAACACACACATATTAACAACCGAAGTGGAAGGGGCTCCATTCATTGTCCCAACTATCCTCCCCAACTCGTTGAACTCTCCCACCCAGTTTCATCATCGATTGTAGTCGTGCGTGGTAGAAACGCCGGTTATTTACTTACCTGGTAATTATTCCTGGTAATTTATTCTGTAATTACTTAAAAATACCTAAATAATTAGATGATATGAATTTGAGTATGCTTGGAAGGCTTCAGCGCCAGTTCCATGCAAGTTCCCCGTGACTTGGCCAGCAATCGGTGTTACAGTTTAGTTATACTAGTTTAGTGTTACGCATTTCCGTGGCGAATGTAACTACTTACCATCAGATGATCCATCAACTCGTTTATCATAACTAAATCATTTTTGTAACTAAACATTCTCTATCCTCCACCTCGTTTCAATCAACAGTATCATAATGTAACTCTTAATAAAGAAACAGTAGAGAATTAACCCGCATTTACTTAATAGGCGGACAAACTAACTAAAACTAAGTGGATAAATATAAAAAGGAGAAAGAAAAAATAATTAGAATTCTATTCGAAGCAGCAAAGCTGCCAAAGGACCCGGGGAGTGGGGGTTCGCCCACCCGTCACCCGTCGCCCCACCCGGAGTAGGGGGAAGCTATTAAGCCAAGCCAAAACTAATTTAAATTAAATCCTAGTGAATTACCAGAGGAGGAAATTGTCGAGCGTACCCTCGCTTCTCTCGGAGAGGTACAGTCGTTCTTGAAATAACATTGCTTATAAATATTTACAAATTGTTTTAAAGGAGAATAAAATTCATAAGGAATACAATTAAATAACAGCCGTAATCAATTTAGATCATAGCATTCATAAAATGCATGGTAACTGACCACATTGTTCGAAGGATCAATGACCGTTGAGGAAAAAAGGGTCGTGAGATGGTGACCACGTCTTGGCTAATGAAACATAGGACACCGCTAGATCAGATGGAGTGACGAAGATATCAGTTATTCGCTGGATTCATAGAAGTCAAAACCGGTCAGAGTGGTAGCAAGTTAAGGGATGGATGGGTGAAAACTTAGAGATGCCAAAAATAATTTCCCGGTAATGTCATCTGAACAGTGAACTTGACGTATCTCCAACCACAAAACATTGTTTTAAAGGCCTTTAAAGGAACTTGAAGTAGTAGAAGAAGCAAAAAAATGCAATTCATAAGTGAATTTCAATTCCATTTCCATTTCCATTTCCTCAAGTCTTAAGAATTTAATAGTATATCCATAAGGTTATTTGTGCCGTAGTTTGGGTTCATTAAACATCAAAATTTTACTTTACTAAGAGTATATACTCTTTCTTATATATGTTCGCTAAAACCGAAGCCATATGAAGAAGTAATAGTAATAACGCAAACACACGAGCGCCTTACATTAAGCAAAAGTTCTGCAGAATTCAATTCAGCGACAACTAGCACGTAATATCGTCGGATATTGCGACAGTTACGGCCTATATTTTACTTTTATTCGCTGGCACTTTTCAATGCGACTGTACTATCTACATCGGCTGCGGGTGTCGGCTGGGGAGCGTCGTTATATGTACCATTTGAATATTATCTAACCCCCTCCTCCCCGAGTTTAGACGCGACGCTGAAGCCTCCGCCTTAATTAATGCAAATTTGAGTGCTAACAAGATTATGAATCCGACCGCTTTTTGAGCATACACTTAAGCAATGTGTAAGTTAAGTGGCCATATCTGCATATTAAGGGTGTAAAAAGTTGAATAATTTCGTGAGCTGTGAGCCGCGTTTACCTGGAAAGGTGTTGCAAGTATTTAATGTTGGAATCTGTGTACATTACTGTATTAACTGTTGCATGGGTAGTATTAAGCGCTGTTTAAATAGTTTTGCGAATAGTTACAGTAGCGTTCGAATAGCGTTTGTACAAATTTGCGATGTGTAAATCTATATTGGCCCTTTACATTTTCAGTGTGACATTGCGGGAGAGAATTTTGAATTACGTGTATTTTAAATAATATTGTTTTAGTTGGCGCTTTTGTCGTTTAATCATGATTTAATTTCAAACGTCGATGTTTGTTTATAAATGTATCCAATATGTATGCGATGTATGTACACCGATGTAAATGTACACAGAAATGTAACCAAATTATGCCTGTAGATTCTAGATTACATATATATGGAAATAAATAAAAATACGGCGGAATGACTACGACTGCAGAGTTTTGGTAGTTAAATAAATAATAATAATCCTAATTTATATCCCGTCTAGGATTTCTCGTGCAGCGGGTAGCATGGGTGAATATCCAGAAAAGAAAAGAGCCGTCACAAACACCCATAGTCTGAGTAAAATATTAAATGACTCCCCTGCTCCGCCTACGAATCGAACCAGAGATCTCTCGCTCGACAGGCAGAGTCAATATCAACTGGACAACAGGGTCATCTATTAGTTTTATTTTAACTACGTAGTTTTCATTGATATATTAATTTAAAATGTATATTGGACGAGAGCTCTTGTTAATCACACTTTGGCTATCGATCCTTCAACAAGGTTTAAAGGTCTATCTAGCCCATTGTTACTTCAGATAGCTACTTCTGCAACCTACTTTACAGCTTTTCAGTGCATACATTTATTCAAATCGGTGTTGTGAAAACCATGGCCTCAGGGGTAGTTTCGGTAATCAACAATGTTTCAGTAATTAACAATGTACATCATAAAGTAACTTAGACGCCTCATCTACAGCCTGCTCGAACGCTGCTGGCGCATCTTCCGCCGATGAAAGCCGTGTATCCTTCCCCCCAGGAAAAATCCTTAAACACCCCAAAAGACCTAGTAAAAGGTGACCCTTGAGACCCACATACCCACCCGCCACATTCGCAGAGAAAACCGTGGCGAAGAAAAACCCGGTGTTGTTGTTGTTGAGGTATTTGAACTTGACTTTGACTTTAATTTTTATACTAATAAAAAGAACACACAATACCAAATTTTAGGTATGAATTTGGTCCAAAACCAGTTGTATTGTCCAGGAAGTTTTTCGCTTAGAGCGATCTCGTGGTAAGGCACAATTACCTTTACAGTCTCGTATTAGGTCCCATGTTAGGTACTTACGGCAGTGACTAATACTACAAGTTGGGTTCCGACACGAGAGACTCGAGTTCAAATCCTGCACGCATCACTAATTTCTACAAATTATATGTGTATTACAAATTAATTATCTCTCGATTCAGTGAAGTGAGACATCGATCGTGAGGAAGCTATCTTCTCAAAACTGCACCTAATCCGCACTCGACCTGCGTGGCGAACAATGGTCTTAACCTTTCTCACGGTGAGATCTAAGTCCACCAATGGGACAATAATGCACTGTAATGCACGCTAATTTGTACAGCTATTTTGATTGCGTACAGATATCTAACCCCAGGTGACTCCTAAAAATTAAAAATAGCGATCAAAATCTACCATAAACAAACTCTTTCATTAAAATCATACATAAATATATATGTACGTAATTAGTTCAAGCACGTTAACTTGCAGAACTTTTAATTTGTTGCATCATCGTTAAATAGTCTGACACTACAAAGGGTCACATCTCGAATCCATAGATCAGTTACTTATATATCTGTAACATTCAGATGACATTATTCAATTCAATTAAGATAAATTCAATTAGTGGCACCTACTTTATTATTGTAACACATTATAAACTATTAACCCATATCTGTTAGTTTATTGAGCAGCAACAGTTCAGTTATAAATTGCCATTCATATCTTATTACTAGTACTGACATTATTAAAGTTTTTGTTTTAGCAGTCTGTGTCTTGTTTAATGTGAAAATAAAACGCCATCACGGGACATACACTCATTCCGAGGCAATGTCTTAATCGATGTTGTGGCAAACGAGATAGGTATTTATATTCTGGTCAGTTATTAGGGAAAATATGCAGCCATGAGGTGTCGTGGTTGATATTGATGTCTGAGATTCACGAATTATCACATTGGAAAGATTCTTGTGAGATTCATTCTACATGCACATTTATTTTAGGCTGTTTTACGTTTTTGATATTAATTAACCACATACTTCAGTGAACAGAAACATCGAAAAGAAACCTGGTCACCTCTGAGTTTCTAATGATCATATAAAATGTGTTTAGAGTCCGATGATATTCTTGGCAAATACGGTGGCCTATCTTAATGCCTCATTTTGATGGAATAATCAAGCAGTAGCCATAGACAAACTGTGTTTGTCACCGCTTACTTGTTGGTGGACAACGTGTTGGTAACGCCTCCGATATTCCGGATAATCATGAACGGCGGTGACTAATAACCATCAAATGGGTTATCTGCTCGTTTATTAACCCTTGATAAACAAAACAATATATGAACCATTGTCGGTTATGGCGATTTCCTTCAATAAAAATGTGTTTCTAGCAAATATTCTTTAACCAATGTTACAAGTGTTCTGAAACGAACAGATGCGCTAGTTAAGGCTACGACCCGCTGGGGATGCGCGCCCCGTGTCTCTCCAGAGGCCGATCGATCATGGACCATCTCTGTTGCGGTCAACATTATCGACTAACTGATAGTTGTACTTTGTAAATTATTTAAAGATTGTGTTTCTTTCGTTTAGGAATTACATTGACTCTGTACATTTAATTTTATTGCTACATTTTGTGACAAACGTTTGTCCTATGACTCACTCGCCCAAATTTAATGTCGTTCTGTAATTAAAAAACTTCTGTACCGATCTTGATAAAAATTATTATTTATGAAGAACATATTATTGCGCAAATGATAAGCATGTTTGATAACGATACACCTTTTTTTATCGTAAAAAATATTTTATATATTTTTTTCAGCATTTCTTTGGCTAGCATATTAATTTCTTTCTTACCATGTGTATGTGTGTCATAACAGTAAGTACTACAGTTTTCTGTGATTTATATAACATGATGAAATAATGAAATTTATGTAAATATCTTATTAATTATTATTTTTAAGAGTTATTCTAAACCATATAAATGGTAGAATGTTGATGACGAGATATGGATAAATAAATAAATATTACGCATGAAATGAAATAAATTTTGTAATGGTGATGGTGTGGTTGTTTAAAACAAAACTTGAAACTTTCGAAATGAATTTGAATCTGCTCAAACAAAGTTTCGGATGTTTGCAGTGTTATGGTACAATTAACAAAATCATTACATTGTTTCACATAAACACTTTCTTAATTAGACATGTTTAAAACGAAAAGTAACGGTTATTTATAGAATAAAATGAGTTATTTACATAAAATAACTTCTGAATATTGCAAAAACAGGCGTGCAATGAAAAGGTTTAATTATCATATAAAAATAAGAGCGTTATCGCGTTTCATATCAACGGAACTTAATTTAGGAAATGAACTCATCGGCCATTACAATTTTACGAGCCATCCGTCAAACATTATCGTCGCATCGCGCTTCAATGCGTAACCCTTAAATACTTTCGATAAAATTATGTTGATATAGAACATAAGTAGCTACTTAACGACGTATTTGTTTGTTTTAACACAACAAGAAACATAAATATAGAATTCAATTATTCGAAACCCATTATTATTGATACAAATTTTTAAGTATTACAAATTATGCAATTTCGGCTCTATCCATTGAAGGTACCTGGTCCCTGGTAGTTAAGTCCTGATGTGGTCTTGTATGCTGGTGTTATTTACCTACCAGGATAGTTACCAACCTGCTTCAAGAGTTATTCAAACCCAGGCCAAATTTCTTATCAATTACATTTCAAAGGACATTTAGTTCGTACTTTTGTAACCTCAAGTTAAACATGTTTATTTTGTATATTATACACAGTTTTGCAAATGATAGTTTCTTCCGAAATAGAAGATATAAATGTAATCATACATAATACCAATCGGTTCGCCGACCGACATCCAATAAGTTAGCGTCGAAAAAGTACTATATTTTGAACGACAGGTGCTGAATTACCAGGTTTTATTACAGCGTACAAAGATAACAGCGAAAACTAAATAGTGAACGACCGGACGAGTGACCGAGTGAACGACGACAACGTCAAAATGACGCCGCGACACATGTTTCAATTATTGTTATCGCTTATCTGTGTTCCAGCAACAGTTGTTCCAAAGCTCAACATTTCTATTATTACAATACAAGCGAGCTCACAGACTACGAGAGTCACCGTCGCGCAACGGTGGAGCAGCCCACGGACATCGGTAAGCCAAGAAGAAGCCAAGTTTATTTAAGAAAGCAGATGGTAGTTATATTGGAATGTAAACTTTATCACCACGAACGGGTACAGAAGGGCTTAAATTGGATGGTGCAGAGTCTAGCAGTCTCTTGCAGCAATCATGAAGTACCAGGGGTAAGGAACAGGATGGAGGAAGGAGTATGAGGCGTCATTGTCGCCTTCTATATCCTAGGTTTAGTAGGGTGCACCAAGAGCCGGGTAGGTTGGGTTTGGGCTTGATTCAATTGGTCTCTTGAGTTCCATTTTTGAATGAACGGAACTCCTTATACGTTTTATGAACATCCATAACCAAAGCTTGTCTAAGATACAAATGTAGGAAGTTTAAAGTAAATCAATTTTTGTATTGACTGAAGCGGTATATAACAAATTCTTACTGAAATAGTCCCCCCTTCCAATACATTTGATTGGTTCAGTGTATAATATAGTATTCTTGGTTGCATAACCCTACCTAAAAATTTGAATATTGGTCGACATATTGAAACAGATTTAGAATTGATTGTGTGTATTCAGGACTTAATTAAATTACAGAGATATTCTGATTTATTAGTATTTTATTTTATTAGTAAGACTTAACCGGAAATCCGAATAACATCTATGTACACTGCTGTGTTTAATTAAAATAACGCAAATGTCCTTTTCGCAGATCTAAAAGCTCCGATATAGCAGGAAACTGCGATAACGTGGTTCTGGTTTTAACTGTTATTTAGCGTCAATATTTATGTGTAGTAGAGAACAGGTTTTAAAATTAATAACACCCAGAACGTTGAAATAACTACAGGTATAGTATTTTGTCCGCCTGATTAGCTACATGCCTCCTTCTAAAACCGACCGTAAAACGTTTACCATTACCGGCTCGTCTGTTCGTTTGTCGACTACTTACGTAAAAAAATAGTTTTATATATTAAAACTAAACGTTATAAATGTGAATTTAAAAATAAAAAATTAAACTTTCATTGTTAAATCATCTAGCTGGAACAGCGGCGCGTGAATATTATCACGAAATAATCTCTTTTTAAACATTTTCTTTACCACTGTAATCGTGGTGTGGTTAAAAGAATAATTGTGAATCATTTAAAGTATTATCTACGCTCATTCAGCCGCAATCGAAACCGACTTTTGTTGTAATTGTCACATCTGCCAAAATACTCGACCTTCCGATTAGTATCACCGAGGGGACCCATTCACCACTGTCGTAAGTTAAGGGTTGAAATTGAAAGTTTTTTGCTATAAGTAAATAAAAACGATTCATATTGTATCTCCGCCTATTTATGTTTTTTGCTTTGTAGCCTAGATAATAAAGAAAAAATATGATTACAAAAAAATATTCAAAAATTGAGAAAAATTTTGAGTACCTACGCAAAAAGGTAGGTAACGAGGGACAACAGGAAGAACTGCATTTCTTCTCTAATTGTATTCCTATTTTATTATCATTTTAATATTCAGGTTTCAACTTATTAATTTTCTACTGCAGATCACTGATCTTTCCTCGAAAGATATGTAATCTTTTACTCGTTATGTCTAAAATGTCTAAGTCATGAGATTCTTAGAATAATAGTTCCTACATGAGTATGTAAGTAAGAAGAGAATTTATTAGGCCGTGTAAATAAATAACAAAGCAACAAGAAAATACCGTGTGAATCTAGGTCCAACATTTCATTCGAGTCTTTTTTTATATTAATAGCCGACAAACGAGCAGACGAGCCACTGGATGGTAAGTAGTTACCGTCGCCCAAAGACACCAACAAAATCAAAGGAATCACTGATTCCATGTCGACTAGAAAATGAGAAGAAGTTTAGAAAGAAAATACTGGCTCTCAAGCCTAAAAGTCTTGTACATTCATTATAATTAATAATTTAGTTTTAGAAGAAGTTTCTTCGCGTCTACCTATTAATGATCAGTAACAGAATATGATCTTACTTTACACAATATAAACATTACAACAATAAATTATTCATGTTTTGTCCAAGTTATATAATTAAGTTTTACATAATTGTAAATGTAAAAAACTGATTCGAGTAGAAGGTATATACAGATCGTTGGCGGTTACGTTACGGGTAAAAACAATATTTATGGTGGAGAAAAACGCGCAGAAATGATGAAATATGGCCGCCCGGTCAATTCACGTCCGTCCTCAGGCTTCGTCTATTCGATGTCATTAGAACTTGGAAATTTATTGGCGAGTTTCGTAAAATTGCAGACGTTAAAATAAGAAGTTATTTTATTAACAAGTCCATGTCATGCAAAAAAATATATTAATATTAACATTAATTAAGTTTAATTGAACGTTAATTCACTTTAACTATTCTAGTTTATCTGATTTATTTGAAATTGTTCCATTAATTTTAATTATTTTACATATATTTTTATATATCCTAATGAGAACACGTACTTTTGTTCCATACGTAATATGCCAGTATTTAAGTTTAATAAATGAATCATAAAAAGACTGTGTTTGATTACGGTTTGCCAACTTACTTTTATACTTTTAAACGAGGAAAATATTCGACAAGGGTAAAGATGTCATAAAAACACCTCAATATTCCGACATGGCTCATTACCAAGTGGGTTTTCATTTTTTCCGCCACGTTGCCTGCCTCCGCTGTTATTTATTTTTCATCGCCCGAAGCCTGCCTGATATTATATCGGCCATTTTTTTTATTATGATTTATACTCAAATGCGTGTATTACTTTTTTAACCGTTGTCATGATTGTATACCTACGATTGACTTAGTATTTAGTATTTAGGTTAATATTATATAAACATTTACTGAAGTGCGATATTTAGGTCGCGAAATTAATGTGATTAATATTCACCGGGTGTTTTAATTTGAGCATAATAATAAATTAAATAAGTCAATATAATTATATAATTAAATAAATAAGTTCAGTTTAAATTTTAAAATGACTACTGTAAAGCTTGTTAATGGCTACTAAAAAAAGAAATTAAAGTCGATTGAATAAACGGAGGAGAAAATTGTACCATACTGTTTTGTTATTGCAGATACTATATAAATCTGTAGTGTGTGTTCGTCTGCGCATTCCATTTCTTGTCAAATCACATGATAAATATTCGTGGTATGACTAACTAAAGGATCCTAATGAAAATTAGTATGTAGTGAGAACATGCAATCGCGCAGATGATAGGCTATATAAAATATCAGTTAACGTAATGAAGTCTAATCAAGGCAAAATAATTTTGAATAATCATGTAATATAAAGAATTTCTCAACCCGAACGACGTTCAGTTATGAATACGGTTGCCAAACGGCGCTTGGTACGTGACCCGAGTGATGGCAGCACCGTCGCTATGACTTGACACTCGACAACTTAGTCAGCTATTAGACACGGGCTTTGACATGCCACGCTTGTGTTTCCACCGTAATGGAGACTGGTGCCTTTTTGCTAGGAACTGTTACACGTTTCGTTAGTAATTATCGTATTCCTGGAAAAGCCTTTTTCTTTTTAATCAACAATCATCCGCCCGCGAAGATATCTGTCTATGATCCATCTCCGACATACATCCGAGCATGGTGACGTGAGTTCTACAGGTTTTATAAAATTGTCTTTTACTACCGAAATAAGCGAATAAACGGGTCATGTACATTGTGGTGTCTACCTGCTACACGATAAGCACCGTGTCCAAGTATCTCCAACTGATTGAACATGCACGACTTGTGTCAGCGCAACATAAAACAGAATTGACGAGAGGATCCGCTGAGCCATCGGTACGCGGATGTTTACTATTGCTAGCGAACCGATGGCTTTATGCAATATACTGCAATGTACGCACATGGCACATAGCAATGTAGGACCTCTTCCAAACGGTAGTAGAAGCAAAAAATTACGTGCATAAGTGTATTTACAGAATACCTAATTGAATAAATGACTTCGATTTTGATTTTTTCATTTTATACTTTTTAATTCTATGTTTCCGTCATCATTTTCTGTCGTCAATTTTATAAACTATATCTCATTCTTTTCTTTCATTTCATTGTTTAAACAATACAACAATCAATAGAACTTTGATAATTATTATGATCTAATTAAAATTGGCATTGAGATGTTTTCGGATAGAATATACAATAGTAATTACAGGGATGCCAAAAATTTGCCATATAATGTTAACATTTGAAGCAAACCTTTCAAATTGCGATTAACAAGCTTAGTAAATGGATGCACAACAATCATTACTTTAAGCTTTTTCGGTTATTTAAAAGTAAATTATTTGATATTTGAAGTACTCACAGTAACATACCTTACGTAAGTACCTATACAAAAATATTATATTAGGTATTTGTGATTTTATATGTTGTTGTAAATTCATGAAGTAAAATCAAAAAGACCATCGCATCGGTCAGTATAGGGTATAGTAGATAATATTCATTATGAATTATAAAATAAATAAATATTTTAATTGGTTCTCTGTTACATGTATAATTCTTACTATTTCGTTTAGTCATCGACCATGAAAATTCTAGCCAATTCGTACTTACTATTCAGCGACTACAAATAAATTATTTTTATAACGTTTACACAATTCATTTGAACATTTTTCTTAAACATATTTTTTGCTATTTGATATGTACCTATTCTCGAAGCGTAATTGATTTTTTTGTCAAGTACAATTTTTTTTGAGCTACCTTTATCGCTTTAGCAATTTTGTTTATTCAAGATGGGGATCTTTAGATTCGTATCTGTGATAACAACATTATATAAATGAAAGTTGTTATGTGCAAGTTTAGAACTAATATACAATAAACAAAATGACGGAGGTAAACCTTTGCGCGGGCATCACGGAAAACCTACTGAATAGATTTCGGTTGAGTTTTCTAAGTTTATAAATTGCGATATCAACATTTAATATAAAATTAAATTTAGAAACAACGATTTTTTAAGCACTGCGTGTTCAGTGATGTATGTTTATTTATGTTTTTTCTCCGCACATAAAACACATTGTTAATGTAATAAGCAACGCAGACCGAGTCCCGAGTATTACCTAGAATTTAATAAATATTAGCAGCGTCTCGAGCGAATTTCCTAGCAAACGCCCATTTAAAGATAAACGCTATGGAATAATCTTCTGCAATGTTACCCAAAAATGATGATTTGATGAGAATTTTGGGGTAAGGGGTAAGGGTAAGATCAAGATATCACTCATATATAGTCACAATTGCATTATGCTTTAATTATCTCGTTTAATTAATGCACAGATTATATTAAGCCTCAATCTATCTGTCACTAATTAAAATCAAATAGCATGATATAGTCTTGCGCTAAACGATTATACGATTTATTCTGTAATGATACATTTTATTATATAAAAAAAACATGTTAGGTCTGTAGAATAGAGAGGTTGGTCGGTGCAGGCTGTGGGGCTATACTTTCCTTTGGGAATATTTAGAAGAATTATTATCCATGCAGATTTCCAAGCTGCTTTAATTCATGGAAGCATATGAAAATTAAGTATGAAAAACACAAAATACAAATTATAAAATAGAAGAGGTGTGTATGGAATTCGTTATGGGTGTCACAACAGGAGACAGTAGTCAAAGCTGTCAAAGTTTTCTATACTTCAGCTCAATCCATCTTCTGATCCGCTTCTGATGTTTGAAATAGCAATACAAAATATTATCCGTAAACAACGGTCTACTGCTTACAGCTTTATCAATGCTTAGTAAATTAAGAACTTTCTAGATAAAATATATTACGTATATTATTACTCATAGTGGAATATATACCTACTTTAATTCCAATCAAATGACAATGCTCACTGGTATATAAAATATCATACCATCGAATGCCTCCCACAAATCGCCGTGCATCTAATTCTGTAAGAATTGCAGCAGACCTTACACAATCGCCTAATCCTTTGTCTGATTTACGATCGACCAGTATAACCATATCAATCGGATCAATCAGTAATTAAAACCGAACAGTACAGGCGCGAGCTAAAGTGCTAATCCCGGTAAATCTCCGAGGACAAACACCGGGACAAACAACGGTCCGTGGCCGCCACGAGGCGCCACACGCCGCCACGTGCCGGCCCATTACATTCACATTAAGGAGATATTTCATCTATTACTGGGCAGTTATCCCGTTATCAACGCCATCGAGTCATCCCGGATTAAAGACAGTTCTGGGAACAAAGTGGCCTGGAGATATATTTACCGACTGAGATAGGTAGTAGGTACCCAAGACAAATTATTCATATTGTTATAACGTTCTATTCTACAAAGTTGAAACCTGATTCTGTAAAATAAGTGGGTGTTGGTTTAAATTTTAATCTTTATTTTCTTAATTTAATATCAAAGTACATTTATATCCGTAGTGACAAAATCAAAAGTAAGATATTTCATATCAAACCTTAAGTATTTTGTAGACCAAAAAAAAACACTTGACACGCAGAGTAATAATTATAAGTATATTATATTTGAAATTATAGGTAACAAATAAAACAATAAATTCAAACGCGATATCAAAGGACTTTTAGAGGTTTTTTAAACATGGTTCAACCGGCAATAAAGCAAAAGTCATAACATCACTTTAATAAGAAACATTGCTTCCAAGCCCTGACACCATCAAATTACAACAGGCGAAGGGGAGGACTCACTTAAATATGAATCATTTCATTATAATGCCGTATTCAATACGAGTAAACCTCACTTCATGTTGTTATTACAACAAGGGGTGCGTATAAACATAAAAATGTATTATACGAGCTATAAGCCCCGTGGAGACGATAACTGACACTTAATACCATAGAGCGTGACCGCATTACTCTGTGATCTACGGTCCACGTGACTGCGTGCGCAATTTTATCTATGAATCGCTTCTGTGTATTTCTGTCAAAAATCAGAGGGAAGTGCAAACTTTTCGTACAAGAGTGTACGTTTGTAGCTTTTCCGTCAATCGTTTACTATTTTAAACCCTACGAATACCTAATAGAGTGCAAATTGTATTGATCACAAACTTAATCCTAAAACAGTTTTATGCGAAGAAGGTCTCAAATGTATAGTGTACAGGACCGAAAATAGCGTGTACACGTTTTGTGCATTTCAGCGCACGGACGCGAGCGAGGGTGGTTTATGGGAAAAGCAAATTCGGCACGTGCCAAGCGATGGAATTAGCCCTAATACTTGCATTAATAAAGTGTGAAATTGGCACCGGTGGGCCATGTTTGTTATAATTTCTTATTAGGTTTTTTAGTGGTGCTCGTCCCCCTGCCAACAGAAGGTAAATTGGATTGTCGGTTTTTTAATGTCTGTAGACCGACAGAAAATAAATTTAAGTGTAGATTGGTGAAGTTATTTAAACTTATGACATTGATCTACATACTTTGATACTTGAGTTCTATAAATAAAAAAGTCGTGCACCAATTCGTACTGGATTATTGTGGTCTCGATTAGGATAAGACATCCGTGCCTTGCGAATAGGCAGCTAATTTAACAATTAAACAATCCATATTGAAAAATCTCCGTTGATTCGATTTAAAGATTCTCAGCAGCGACGGCTCATTTTACGACAAGGTTTTTGGTGATGTCAAAAAAAATCAAGTATATCAGCCATCTTACATAATATGCAATAAATAATTACGCGCCAAACGCCACGAAGCGTAACGCCGGCCCGGCAGGTACCTGCAATAAAAGGTACATGCCGTATTTAATTCCAACGTGGTTTTACGGTCGCAGCGTTTTATTGATTGCCCCGGCCAGTCAGCCGCAACGCACCAGACAGGATAAACAAGGGCTAAAAAATAAAAATAAAGATGGCGACCGAGCTCCGCCCCCCGCTGCGACGTTGGCTACCGTTTCCAAATATCATTCTCCTCTGTCCTAACATGGCTATGGCGTAAAAGATAATGAGGTAAGCTATACATGTCGATATTTTTCCGTTGCTAACGCCACGTTCTGCACAGCGACGAGAGCGTCATGCAGTGTTTTCGCGAATCGAACTATCTTAACATTTTTTTTAATTAATATATTCACAACATAACCAACAAATATTTTATGTTTTTAAAAGGGTATAGGTTTACTGCAAAAATACAGAAAAACATCCAAAACAAATGCAGAACAGTTTTTCTCGGAACATAATAGCTAATTTTTTCTTCTATGTGATTCATTGAGAAAGGCTTAGTCCCAAAAAAGTAACCTAATATACATAAAAGAAAATGATTATGTGTACTTCGCTTATAAACCGAATTATTATTAAAGATAGGTAGGTATTTTCCACATCTCTTCTAATATATTGAAATATGTATTTTTATAAACGATAATCATTTATTGACATTATCGTAATGACCGAAAACATCACTACGTGCTTTTAATTTTTCACGGCATTCCGAAATAACCGAATATCAGAATCGACGGAATATTTTTTTCGGTCAATCGTATTTCAATTCAGTCTTTGGTGATATCGTATTCAATTTCGAGAGCCATTCTCAACAATCGTGACGTGATCATTTCCGTTCGAAGTTTTTTTAAATCATTTCTATTTTTGTCGATACAGCGTCCGATTCGAGACGCGCATTCCTAGCGTTTTCATAGAATAGCTTTGCTTATAGATTGTTTTTGTTTCGTTTGTACAGGTGCAGTGAATATCAAAATGTGAAACGAGAAGTCTCATATGACAAATTACTCTGAAATTTCTTTATAGCGTAAAAAATAATCACTGACCTAAATATAAGATTAAGGATGATAAACTTTTATCTACTAATACTTGGTATATTCTGAACAGAACCTGAGTATTCCGTCATGAGTGATGAGTCACCTCCACCGCCTCCGGGTCACTGTAATGGCGAATTGACGATAGGTCCGTAGCAGAGGAAGGGGCAGACTGATAGGAATCAGATACAAGCAAATCTTTTATTTACTTATATAAATAAATAAACATTTACAGACTCACACCCTGTGTTGTGAGTAGCATGGACATACACAAATATGACATAATATATGACATCATAAACACTCATGACCCGAGAACAAACATTTATTTGTCACATAAATGTCTGCCTCGGCCAGGACTCGAACCCGGGAAGTTAAGTCTTATTAGTCACATAAGGATAAGTCTTTTTTAAAACCGAAGCAGATAGAGTATAAATTACTTTTATTTCATTAATACATATAGCGTTTCTTATATTTTTTAATGTATAAAAATTCCAAGGTATCCAACTCAAATGAGAAATTTAAAAAAATATTCGGATTATCATTAACGGATACAATTAGGCCACTTAACCGACTCCCCGAAGGTCTGTTCAGGTATTTAGTACAACGTCATTGCATTCAGAAACTGTTAATTGAGGCCGGTGTCCCGCCGAGCTTGATCCTTAGCGCGGTATGGGGTTTGATTGGTCCCGATCTACTTGTGTAGGGAGTCCCTCGTGTATCTGGACCATGGATATAGTTTTACTTCAACTTATCAACAATGTCTGTGGTAAGATTGAGTATCTCAAGAGCGTAAACGGGCGTAAATATAAATGGACGACCGCTGACAAACATTTTCAGGTAATTCAAGTCATCGGAGATTCACAAGTCAGGAGCTTTCGCATGGCATAAGGATTTCCAAGCTTTATTTGCCCATTATTCCGTACACAAATTCGCACTGCAGCAAAATAGTGAATTACTTGCCAGACTTGGCTTGACTGGCATTGGGTTTAAACCGAAGGTTTTGTTTATACTAATTTCGAAATTATTTTAGATTTTTTTGCGTTAAAAATACTTGTTATCATAAATATTGCTTGAAATCGTACTACCTAAGTACCGACAAGTAACTAGTTACCATCTAAAACATTAACGGAAACAAATCTAAAACTCCAATGATAAAAAAATTTAAATCGTGTCCCAAAATTCAATCAACGTTTGTACACCGCACGTATCGTTTTCAATACGACGTCACGATGTCTTTGCCGAATCCAAGAAATTGATTGAAAAACCATTAAACCGTATCGAATTCCATTTTATGGTCATGATAGAGTATTCTAACTAATTCTAACAGTTCCAGAACCACAGTCCACAGAAATTGGGTAACCAGTACAATTTCAAATGAGTTTTGTTGTGTATAGTACAATACATTACAAATATTCTTTATTGATCTATATGGAACTTATGATTTAATGAGATGCATGTGCCTAACAGGTTGGGCGTCGGCGGTTACAAAAGCGTTTTTACTCTCTGAGATTATGTTCGTAGCCGAAACAAAATGACGGGTTACCTAATGGTAAGTGGTCACCGCCGCCCACGGACATTCGCAACATCAGACTTCCGTGTGTCTCCGTATAAGAAAGAAGCTAGCGACCCACTCTTTGATGTCCGTCCGTCACTGCAATCGAAACACTTAAAATTCATTTTTCAGTTGACGCCATAAAGAGCTTAGTAACTCTGTCAACATGATCGAGGACCGTTGAAGTTGTATGTATTGTCAATTTCAGATAAAACTATAATTTAAAGGATTTTACGACAGTTTCCAATTTTTGTCTCCGGCCTCCAGAGAGTATTCGGACCTATGATTTTCTATATTCTAGGCGTCATGAAGGTAAGCATTGTGTACGGTAATAACAAAACCTGAAACCTAAAAGTTCTACATAATATTGTAATGTAAAAGCTGTGTGAAGACCGCTTCACGCAAGGCCAATATACTCAGTGGCAGTTTAGCCCTAAAGTCCTGTACACCGGGACCTAGGGCAGCCAATTGTGTTAAAGCGGCCTTAAAATTCGAAACTAGTCTACCAGTATATGATGAGTGCTGAGAAAGGGGTGGCTGGTACTTACTACATGGCCCGAGGCCTAGGGAGGCCAAGACTGCAAATCCAGCATTAGGTATACTTCATGTTTATGTCATCAAACTGAACCCTGAACCAAACTCACTGAGTTGGCTAATAAATTGACAGTGTTACATATAAAAAAATATTCTACAACTCCCAAAACCCAACTTCAATAATAATGGCACAATAATATGAATAATTATAATCTAAACTTAAGCGCAATCTATGAATGAATCGGTGCATTTAAGGGGCACCGGTCACGCACAAGCCAGTAGAACGGAAGCAAAGGCAGGTCGTGACATTAAACTAAATAGGGCATCTATTAGATAAGGCCACGCTTATTTGTCTCGGCAAATCATTCACCTCTATTACTGTGCAATAAGACATAATATACAATGAATCCAACGCAAATGTAATTTTGCAGCGGTCCTTTTAATTGCAAGATAGTTTGTCTGAGTATCAATGAAGTTATGACGATGCCGCAACTTTGTGGCATTTTTTCTTTGATCGAGTCGCAAACATAAACAGGAGATAGCGGTGGCTATTTCCATTAAATGCATTAATAAATTTGATACGGTAGTTAATTATTTGGCTTCAACCCATTAGCGGCCTTACTTTATAGCATGGGTAATTGTGTAGACTGGTGGAGGGGTTAAAGCCCTAACCAGTGTTGGAAGTTCTAATGCCTCCCGAAGGCCGCCGACATGACTTAGCAATTGCTATGTGCCGATAACATCAGGAAGCTACGGGTTGATGTGCTCTCTGGGGCACAAGAAGATAAAAAGGATAAAGATTTTGTTACCTATTTGCGGTTACCTATCTCATTACTGACCGCGCGAAGTTTCTTATCTTAGTTAACTTACTTACCACCAGCAAAAATTGTTGAGCTATGAGCTCGTCTATAATTTATATTTTCTGTTTTATATATTTCGTCGGATATAATTTCTTCAAATCTTTAAAATATCGATATTTTGAATAGATGTTCACCGGTATACTAAAGAATAATCAATCGTGCAGAGAAATTTAATTATATTTAAATTATATTACATTTAAATTATATTTAAATTCAAATAAAATATGAATTTATTGTAATTAAATTTCAGACCAAACAGCTGTCTTTCCGTGCATTTCTCCAATTACATTAAAAGGTTATGTAAATTATGTATATCCCTAATTAAATACTTTTATCATAATTGGTTTGCCATGTTTGGAAGCCAAACAATAAACGGTTTTCGTCGCTTCCTTCGTAGCCAATGAGTAGGTGATGCCTTTGGTCTTTGGTTTGTCGATGCAATGACTCAAAGGCTTTATTATATAGAGGAGTTTCATTCACAGTTGCTTCTCTTCAATGTTAAAGCACCTTTTCGGAACGGTACTAGAAGCAAAAAATGACGTGCAAAAGTGTATTTACAGAATACCCATATGATTAAATGATTTTGAATTTGAATATTTCGAGCCTTAACAGTAAAGATACCTTCAAGTGACAGACTCCTCCTTGTCATTAAATCATAAGTTCCATAACGAGCAACAAAGAAGATTTGTAATGTATTGTATTCTGTACAACAGAATTTTTTGTTATGAAATGGTTACAAAAATAGATAGGTACTTATATAAATGGAGGGCAGTGATCTATGAGCTGACTCGTCAGTTACTAAAACAAAAATGTAGTTGAAGAATCTATTCAGTTTTTATTATTTATTCAATATCCAAATAACAACCGTGTCAGATACTAATATTTGTTTAATGGCGATAGGTAGTTAAAGGTTTAAGGTTCAATTATGTAAACAAGACTATAATTAAGTATAATTAATATCAGCTTCACGCAATTCTGTAATTATAGATCATGACTACATCAGTCATTATTCCCTCGAAGCATACACGTTCATAAACAATGTCTAATCAATTATCGACACCTAATAAACTACACAATAATACGATACACACAGAAAAATATTTAACACAAAAATTGATCATTCTCTTTGTCTGTACCATATATTTTTTTAATTATTTTTATGGAATCCATAGACAGTACATTTTTTTTATTACAAATAGAAAATGTATGGAAAAGGCTAAATTACCATTCCATATTTGACCATACAGCTTGTGAACTGGTCATCAACAATCTTGGGGCATGACGTATCATGTGGATTTTATCTCAAAAAGTTATGGTCAGTAGCGAACAATCATTAATCAGTCTTTAATTAACACCCGTAAAATACATTCGCACTCCTTCTCAATTAACAAGAAGATCTATATGGATAAAATGCAAATTTTCGAGGCCACGGCCATCTTTATATGTATCTGTTATCCCGTTTTAACACAGTGGTGATGCATACTATGGTCTCTTTCGAATACACAGTTTCTTGATACAAGTATTCCAGCTCTTTCACGCTTATAGTAAAAAATACATTTTCCATGTACTTTTCAATAATTCAAGAGGCAAAGATAAATAATAATATTATTCACGTGTTATTTATTTTAATGAGAAAAGGTAACTCAACGTCATTATTTTTGGCGGGAACTAATTTTTTTTTATTGTAATGAAATTGCAGTGCGTTGAAACTGCCAGACAGTATGTGTTTCATTAATTCATTATTTAATACCTCTGTCAATTTGTTCAGGTCGTAGTTGCAATAGTCTTGAAAGTTTTAACAAGATTGTTTAATTTATAAGGATATTTATAGTTATTAAAAGTCTTAAAGTTTCTTATTCATATTTGGAAATACTAGTTTATTTATAACCTGATAAATTATTTATGTTTGACGTTCAAAAAGAATACCGAACTTATTCTCCAAATTGCTCGAATAATAAATACACTTGTTGTACTTGTTTGAAACAGATAAGCGAAATGAAGCTGCTATATACAATGAGACGAAATTCACCTTGCGTTTATGGAAAGAGTTATTCAATAACTATCAATTTATAACGAATATTGTAGCAGACCCACGGTATAATCAGGCTGAGAAAAATAAACTATATGTACACTCACATATTCTACGAGTTTGGTTTTAAATTTGTTTAATTCAGAAAAACAAGCTCATCATCAAGTAAAAGTTATATCCGTAATAAGATTAAACACCATCACCTTCTTCGGTAAAAGAATCATTCTAAGGAAGTAGGAAGAGTTCAACATAACATTATCAATAATGTGTGTATCCAATCTACCAATCCGCATTTGCCCATCTTGAAGGACTATGGTCTTGATCCCTCACATTCCAAGAGTAGATCTGAGCCCAGCAGTGATAATGATGATTTAAATCCGAAGTAGTCTCCCAGCGAGGCAGAGGTAAATGCACAAATCCGATCGGCGATTATTATTTTTAGATAATCATAATTAATAATAGTGTAAATGAGCCATGTGCGGGTTTCAGTTGGCGATAGCGTATCGATGTATTCAATGAGCGCCAATAATAATTACCGCCGGCTATCGCCCACTAATCATTGCAATCGTGTTGTGCTTTATTGTCCAATTAAAATTGTCGGGACGACATTATGCATTCACTGACAAGTCATTTCAATTTGACAGATTATATAAAATCTGTGTACAAACAAAGACAAATGTAATAGGGCACAAGACCTTTTAATCTTAAAAAATTGACCACATAATTTTGATTAAGTGTCAGGTGTGACGCTTAGTTGTCAAAATTATAAAGTGACATTGTAAGTGCTGTCCTATATTTTGGCAATTATGAGTAAAATCATGGAAAATCTCACAAAATTCATATTAGGAATATCTTCCTACGGACTATGTGAATCGCTTAAAGTCAACTAGCCTGAAACGTGTGAGTTTTCTTCTAAAGCCAATAACTCTCATATGTCACATTTATTCACCTTCTTTTCAATTACTCCTCATAGTAATTGCACTATTAAAATTCGTTATCTCCACAAATACTTTCACAAAAGATGTTCCAATTTCCTTTTAAAAAAATGTAGATGGCGTAACGACTCGCACGCGCCAAATTTATTTTGTTCGAATCATCACTAAGAAAAACATAGGACTTGAAGTTAATTGACGCTTTTTACATCATATCGTGAAATATAGTGGAACAAAAAACGGAAATCAACGGTGATGATAGAACTACTACTAATATTATTTTGATTTTTAAAGTTACTTGTGACATCCTTTTAAGATTTCAAAAACTATAACAAATTATCGTAACTCAATAAAAAAAAATAGTGATATAAAATTTACTAAACAAAGTAACTTGATAACCAAAACCCATCTTAACAACCGTATCACAATAAAATTATACAGTTAAATGCAACATTAAAATAAATTCTATATTTTTTATTTATTCAGAACCATTTAATTTTTATTTAAAAATAAATATTACTAAAATATTTTTAGAAAAGTTTATATTAAAGAACGACGCGAAATTTGCAATTTATTTGATTTTTCATTTCTTATATTGACGAAATCTATACCATGATGATTTAGATCGAATTATATCTATGTAAGTAATAAAGTAAATAGGTATATTATGTCAATAAAATGGATATGTTAAATCTGATTCTTGATTAGTTATTTTTTTTTTTAATTCGTAGAAACATAGTTAAATTCTTACAGGTATCCGATTAATGAACACCAGACGTACATAAACTTTTAATCGAACAGCGTAATTTATTAAAATTTTACAGATGTTAAATTTCATTAGTTATATAATTAACACGTATTGCTCGAAGCAGTCCGCCCGAAGCAGCAATGTCAAAGAAGCTGTGGGTAAGAGTCGCGTTATCGATATTTCAGTGCTCATGTTGCGGGGGTTATCGCCGCTTCCATTGCTCGCGTCCATCTCACTGAATGATGCATCCGTTTGAGATCGCATAATTACATTTTACTGGCACCTAATACAATTTTATATCTTCATAATGTTGCACAAATTTCAACTGTTACAAGTTACATGTCCAGACTTCAAATGTCAAAATGATAAATTCCTGTTTTGTAACACCGTATGTCAATAACAAGAATACAATCTCTCATTTTAACTCCATTATATCCAAATCCAAACGGATATCATACCAATATTGTATTCTCAACTCTACTATAAAAAAATCCATTTGATTTAATTACTTACATTTACAGCCTTACATTTACATCCTTAGGTAAATTAGGTAAATATTTATATCAATGGACATTTTTGTTATTACTATTTCTATGTTATTTGCATTACCATCATGAAGGAAGACATTACCTTATACTTTTGTATTGTATTTATCGAAGCACAGTTATCTATTAATAATTTTTCAGGTAGTTTGTGCTATTTATATCTGTATTCAGAGGGTGGAAAAATTCTTGAACTCTGGATAATGTCCAGGTTAACTTAGGACCAGCAGTCCATCTCCGAAACCAGCAGTTGACTTCTTGGTTTTAGACGTAGGATATTTTGCACGTATTTCATTCCCCAAGTTGACCCAAGTGTCAAAATACGGAACATTGTATCAAAATTGAATAAAAAATATATACTCCCTAAGACCTTGATCATAAGAGTCAGCTTATATGATTACAGGCCTGAAAGGAGTTATTTAAACTGAAACATTCCCAGGGGATCGCCAGAAAGTCGATTTGGTCGCCATTATTTTTCACTATAGCGGGATATCACACTATCGCTCGGCTGGTTGTATAAATCGTAGCCGTCCGTGGATCGCCTCGAGCGCTTGTGATCTGGCGCGCCCGCTTAAGTTATGTGTCCCTGGTGGCTGCAGCTCTCTCAGTGCTGATTCATGTGTACTGCACTTGCGTCGCTAGCTCGGATATAATCAGGAAAACTTCTGCCAATCTAATATATTAATTATACTGTTATGATTTGAACGCAATCAGTCGTACTAATTAATTGATTTATGAGGTAATTATCTTTTCCTTAGTACTCAGTAAAGTACTATACTTTAAGTTATATGTATATACTTTATGTCGTCGTTATAAGTCATCAGAATCCAAGTTATATTTATATATTTAAATGTTAATACACGAGTACAATCATCATAATGACACCCTATGCATGTATTTATAAAAATTATTTCCCATACTGAGTATTAAAATATTAACCATAAGAGAAAGTGAAATAAGATGTGACGTATGATGCAAAACTTTTTCTATAAATTATGTGTAAGTAATCGTGTGACTAACTTCGTATAACAAATTTCGGTTTACGCAGCGCAGATTATAAAAGATCACGAGACAATAGCAGTAGTTCTAGCAATAAATAGTGGAGCAATCGTCTGTGAGCACAGACCTCACGAGGCGTAATAATTCACGGAATTGCCGAAATGTACCTCCGAATGGGCCATAAAGATGATTCATAGCACTGAAATACACCAATAGTTTAACGTATTATTTTAGCGAATACTCCACGCGGAAAATAAGAGATTCTCATTGTGTTTAACATAGAACGAACACAGAACAGAAATGCATTGTAAAACAAAACGATTATTTATATAATATTACGAAATATTTTTATTAACATTTGCTCCAGAGCAAGAAGTTGAAGCGCAGTAGCAAAAGCCTCAAGTAGACAAAATGGAATGGAAATGAAAATAGAATGGAAGTAAATGTGCAATAGAAAACTTATAATAATACAGTAAATTAAAAACAAGTATCAAAACAGTAATAATAAAAACGAAGCTAAGTCACAGCGAAAGAATATTATAGATATACTCAAAAATGTACTCGTACAGATTATTTATAAAGCATATAACGAATAAAGCGCATCGAAATTGTCGTAGAGTAGCAACACTCTAAGTAAGAAGGCGTCATAATACTACTTTTGCATATGATATTTATCTCAAACGTACCTAGTGACATCCAAAAATAAGTAGAAAATAGCACCGCGTCTAGGATTCCAATCGCAAGTTATATGCCCGATGTTAGGAACGGAAATCTTAATTGATTCACTGGGCGCTGTCGATAGTTTGAAAGGGTGATAAATAGTGACATTTCTTAATGGCTGCCTCGCTTTGGAGGACACATTATCTGTATTTGGTTATTATCTATTTATTTCTTGGGCAATTGTGTGTAAAGTTGAGTTTGACAAGATCAGTTAACATGTTCTAGATGAAGTTTATATTATAAGGATAAGTGGAAAGATATACAAGTGCTAGCAAATATAAGAATAAGAAATATCATTAGGTATTTCGTTAGTTTAGGCCATGTCTTTCAGTGACATGAGAAATTCTGGCGTTTGAGTTGTCCTCAAACCCTTCATTGCCTATCGCAGTGAGCCAGTAATGAATTAAAATTAGAATTATCTATATATTAGAACGCAGAAAATTATCATATTACAATTCATATCTAAACGCATGCATGTTCTATGACACTTCTGGTATTGGAACGACTTATTAATTTACTGAATGGCCAATTGATGCAAATATGTTTTGGCTGCCGTCTGCTTTTGGCGCCGGGAGAGATATTTAATCTATATTTTGCAATGTCATTTCGCTTTTAAACAAACAAATTATGTCTGCTGTGGTTATAAGTAAATATTTATTTTAACAATAAAATTTTTTGTGTAGGTTAATTATATGTTGTAATGGGACTTTAATTGCTGTCTGTAAGAGATTTTAGGGAAACAGAAAACGAGATATATGTATATAAGTTAAGGTATAGTTTTAGAACCCAGCTACTTCCAACAGGTGGTTTCATCGTTGTTCAGCATGATGCACCACGGTCGAGAGAAGAGAAGATGGATTGGACTCGAAAATGGATAGAACCCAATACATTAGAAATGGTTCCATCTATCAGCTTTTTAAAATCTTCTACTAGACGTAGACGTCCCATGATTGGCGCTATTGCGACCGCTGTTGTCATTTTTATCTTTATCTTAACTATGGATATTATACTTTATAAAGGTGTTTTTGAACACAATAATAACTACTCAGACTAACCTAATGGACACAGACATAGTCGGAAAATACCATTAAGGAAGTAACTTGCACACCCACTAAGGTCGAAACCTTGCTTCAAAGATTTTAAAGCTTCCTATGGACATCGGCAAAATTAAGGGTGTCACCTACTCGTTTCAAACTCATATAAATATCATGATCTCGCTTGTTTATCGAATTCTTGGATAAACTCATGGATATAGAGTCCAGCGACCTCCAACAGGAGGAGCCTACCGTTGTCTTCAATTGATCAACATCGAGAACCACAAATCAACGCGGTTGACTTGGACTAGCAGACGGATTAATCATGTTCGTGTCTTATAAACAAAAAGCTACATTACACATATATATACGTTAAAAACAAAATTGCTGATGATTTAATGCGAGAATGTCGAAATAGATAAGTACCAATATAAATATAATAATTAAGAGTTGAAAGAAAAATATGATAATATAACATCATGTACCATTCAAGTGACAAGCAAAACAAGCGAGGGTCAGAGGACGCGAGATAAAAACCGTGTATTAATTTGTTGCTCTTTTGTAGACGGCGGATTGAGTAACGAGACTGAGTAAATAGACCTCCTGGGATTTATATTTGGCTGTATAATTTGAAATTCGTCCCTTATATAACCAGCATTTTGACCTTGTTGAGGCGGCCAATACATCCCCCAATCCCATGACGGCGGAACAGGGAGGGTGTCGTGAGAAGCGACAGAAGCCAGCCTGCTTGGTGGGAGAACTTCGCGTAAAGATTATATTATCAATATTATTATTAAGTTATTAATACTATTACTGGTATTATTATCTTTCCGGGAAGCCTGCCTGGCTAGCTACCACCTTCCCGCTTGACTCAGCTGCCAAACGATTGGTCGTGTTCCGGCTGGGGGCTTGAAAGTCAGTACTTTCTATCCTTTCATTTCCTGGCCGACAACGCATCAATTTTTGTTCGAATTAATTCCCCCATCGCCATTCCTCCAGCGGACAACTCGACGTACGGCAAGTATCCACCCTCAGGTAGTGAACGTACCACCTGCTCGGACGACGCGGGTTGCGTCTTCATTCATTATGCGCACAATTCAGGACATAACCTGCCCGCGTCGGTGTTCCCGGCCACTAAGGATGTGGGAGTCTTCAAGAGGAGAGTGAATAGGCTATTATAAGTTAGTGCGTTCAACATCTTAGGCTTCATCACCACTTACCATCAGGTGGGATTGTTGTTAAGCATTAACTTATTTTAAGTAAAAAAAATAGTGCCTTTGGTCTTACAAATGTTCATAAGCTACGGTGACAACTTACCATCAGATGTCTTGTCTGCTCGATTGTCAGCTATTTATGTACATTTAAAAAAAAACGCTATAATTAAATTAGCACGTTTAAATATCGAGTCTGACAAGGTAATGCCGTATATTACGTTTAAAACTAATATGCAAGGCTTACGACTCATCTGACTTACATCGATGGTCTAGGAGCAACACTGTTGGTTTGGTGGAATAATACTGCTAGAAATATGTATTAGGTGTGTGATTATAATAGAAAAAACATTTCAAAATCCAAAGTATAAAAGAGCATTATTATATACAACCATGTACAAAACATCTCATTTGTTACCGTGTACTAGCAACACGGGAATTAATAATGCGTGAGCATTACTTGATTTTCCATGTTATTATAATTTGAACGCTTATGTTGGTGTATTACTATATTTATTTAAAGAGGAAAAGTTTTTCCTTTATTTGTTTTATTTAAATTCTCTTTACGTTGAAACCAAACTAATCTAACTCTGTGATAGCCTTAAAGTTGTTGAGTCTCACACTTAAGAATCTTGTCCACGAAATAGAGGTTATCAAATACGGATACCCAATAAATTATACTGGTAGGTACTATTCTTTTTTTGTTTCTTAAATAACCGCCGCTGATAATTATGTTTATTGAATATTAATATTGCTTTCGACGCAATTAAAAATGAGGTTGAACTGTTTTTAGTCAACGATAACAGAGTTACATTCATTTATAATTTTGTATCTACCATTACAATTATTTAATGTTTATTACAATTTCCCGTACGTAGGCATTTGTAATGGGCAATTATATTGCTTTAAGGTAAATGTAATGTACACCTATCATCCATCTTTCGATTATGAGGAACCTTTGACTATATTTTAGTAACAACAAATCAACAAATGAACGATTTCCGACTTCATAACTTTACCGATACAGCTCCGAGAGGCAGGTCAAGCTAGTAACGTACTTTAGTATTGCCACTTGCAAAATAAAATGTTTGAATATTTCCTACAATTTGAATTATATTACGTTATACTAAGATCCTAAAACAATGCAAAAATTTCAAAAAAGCTTATCCCCAGAAAGGCTGCCAGAATGAAATCCCTACTTTAGCGATAAAGTCACCCTTTATATTGACCTTATCCTTGGTGTACATTTAAAGAATATTTGTGTTTGTACATATACATGTACAATCGGACAGACAAACATACAAAAATTCCAAACAAAATATGTTTTGGCTTCTGTAATAAAATAAAACCCACCAACATTAACATTTTAAAAAAATATTTTAATAGTCAATTACGGACCTGTCGATGTTATTATGAGAATAATTTATGGAAACGTGAAATAAAATTTATTATTAGTAACTGTACTAAATTCTTTTATGACGTCATTAACATTAATGACGTCACGAGGTCTTAATATTTATGAAACTGAAGTAACTACAATGATGATAATCCTAACACAAAGTAAATTTCCTGTTGAATAAGCTTTTGTGGACGGTAGATGTTGTTGACAGAGCGCGATCATGAACATAACTAGTTTATTTCACACATCATTTCAATGTGGCCAATGTATTCGATCTGATGTGTTTGATCGATTGCGCTTAACATAATAACAGTTGAGTAAGCACCTATTAATGTAAGTATCGGCCAACTCACGGTATTGAGATACAAAACGAAACCCGAATCATTCAGTGTTAAAATTGTGTAAGTAGCTGCAAGTATTGTCATTGTTATTTAGAGTAGCTCTTTGATAAATAATTTTATATAGCCGTACTGTGTTAATGTACTAAAAAATTATAATTCAAATGTAATATATATTTTTTTATGTTAACGACAAACGAGCAGATGAGCCGCCTGATGGTAAGTGGTCACTGACAAGACCAAAGGTATCACTGATGCATTGTCGGCCAGGAAATGAGAAGAAGGTAAGAAAGAAAGAAGAAAAGAATATTAGTTTGGCACAGTTTAATCATATTAAAATAACCCTTGCACATTCGAATTGTCTATACCATTATATCATTGACATTAGACGTACGAAGTAATTTACTCAGTACGTCCACAGACGATTCTATGCATAAAAATTGTATAAAGATGGCGACGGCAAACCATAATGTATCATGTATCGAAATATCGATACTAAATGCACAAAGGCGATTATATAAGTTTAAAATAACATGCGTCTAAAGGATAGATAAATACAGCATTCATAAAAATTGTTAAAATTATGAATGACATTATTACTAATTATTTATATTATAGTTACATCAATTGAATTACCGAATTACCGCTTTGAAGTACCGCCTTCACTAATTTATATTTGAAATTATACTTCTTATGGTTAATACGATGTAATTCATTATGAAAAAAATATCAATCACAATGAAGCAATGAATGTAACGCACGATGACGTAATTTTAGCAACATAGTAATGAGCATACTAAAATATTTTGAGTATTGTTTGATGAGATAATGCGATACAACAGTAATTAATTATCCGCATTAGCGTTTTTGTCGTATAATATTTATAACTCAACCAGGTCGTTTTACTAGTAAAGAAATGTAAGGCCAGTGTAAAAACACTTCCCTTGATTTTTATGTTTTGTCGAACTTCAAATACCAAAATTACATGTGGTCAATAGAGTATTAAATAAGCGATATGTAATAAATATTTTCCACTATATTTTAACAGAAAAAGATAACTTAAACTCGAAGTAATTTCAGAAGGTAGGACGCATAAGAAGTTCTATGATTTGTGTTCGGCGACTCCATACCGCTGCACCATTGTGTTGCAAACAACACCACCCACTGCACTATAACATAATATTGTTAACAATATCTGTTTATAAATAAAAAGTACTTAAGTACGTACTTAATAGGCCTCAAAAAAGTTGGTAAACTGTAGTCTCGATAATAAAAGATTCCCAATAAATTACAATCGTGATTTGTCAATGACTCATTTAGGTATGTACATAGATTTTACATCGGCAAGTTTAATAATTATGAATTTGAATATTTATTTTGTGGGGAATTTCAAAACTTAAACATCTTTGTTACTTGACGAATAGCCATCATGGGCCCGCTCTCTCTATGTAGGAGTAACCGCTCAGATTCCAATATAGCTACAAACGATTGTCTCGAAAACGAACTTTCGGTCTTCTCTAAATGGCAGCGGTTATTCAGAATAGGTTAATTTGAAATAATTAATTTGTCTTGATTCTGAATATTTTTAAAGCTTCTGAGTCGATACTCTTAGCCCGTGGGACCCCGATACTCATTATCAATTAAAAAAATAATAAAAATTCCGAAAAATATGATAAGCGAACTAAGAATGGACGCTTTATCGCTTAGCGTATAATCATAGTTATACGGCGAAAAAACTATGCTACGCTGTTAGGGATTTGGATATTGCACCAAAGCGACTTAGTAATATATGTGCATATATTTTAGTTAATTATTGCACAAATCCATCTGTATCTGAAAAGTACGCTGTAAATCGTGATATATTTTGATTCTGAATGTTGTGGTCTATGCTACCTTAACAACTAAACAGAGTTTGCATAAAAAAGGTGTAGTAAACAAATCTAGCAACGGATTGTGATACTATTTCAATAATAATTGAATAAGCAAACGTAGTTGAAATAATCATCATAAGTCAGTGATTCAATGATATTTTCAAACGTCAATTTATAAAACGCAAGCACTTCGTGAAATAGTCGACAAACTAGATCACGATTTGTACATAGTATGAGACAAAATTGACAGTACAGTACAATTAAGAAAAAACATTAAACAGTACATACGTTTGAAATAGGTAGACAATATTTTATCTCATAATTTATTTATCTTAAAGTTACACCCGTCAGCGCGGCACGCTACGACTGAACAAGATGTCCGTTTCACATGATTTGTGGGCTGTTTTACCCATTGTATAACAATGCTACTGCGTCTACCGCTCGTAAGTACTATTGTTGAAGTACTGTAGCTGTTATTATAAATTGGGCGTAAGATTCAGTGAGCCAACTCGATCTTGTTACTCATGGGATAAGTTTATTTTAAGCTAAATACAAAACGGACTTCATAAACAACTCCTTATACAGTGACCGTGTTCAAACACACGGGGCTTACATAAGGTTTAATCAATTATATAAAAATCAATGGAAATTTGTTTGTGTTTTCGTCTCTACGTCACATAAGTCAAAGAATAAATATAAAAATAACTAGGAAAGAAATAAATATTGAGGCTATATCATCCGCGATACAAAGATACCTTATGTGAGGTATAAGTATGTGAACGTTTATTTGATTATTACCAGTTGATACCTCGACAAAAACAAAGAATTGCCAAAGTACGAATGGAACACTGTAGGGTTATGCACAGCCGTGTATAAAAATAAATCATGGTGATTTACCCCGTCACGAACGTTCCAGCCGGCTGCATCGACGCGCGACGTGTGACAACCCTTGCTGTCAGTATTTACGTCTTTAACTGCTCTCATCCATTCAGACAGATACAGATTATTGAAGTGGGCATATATAATGTAGCTTACTTGTAAACCCTTACGTGACTTGCTGTTTGTATTTTCAACAATTTGGGTAACAAGAATATTGACACAGATGCTAATGCGAGAATTTAAGACATCTCTGCTGTCTGTGTGCTTCTTGGGTCGCTTGTTGTTGTTCGATAACTGTCGTTAGATTGTCATCGTTAACAAATACGGTTGCAATATAACCTTCAAATAGCTTCCAAAACTATAGTTGACTTTTAACTACTCTCCCAATCGACTCTGCAGCGAAGTAAGTGTTGAGTTTGCTGCAAACGTCATAATTTATTGTCACCTATTGGGCTCAACGGTTCCTGCGAAGAACCTATAAAATTTTTTAGGCATAGCACATAAACAGTGTTCTATCATGGGTGGTCATTTTTAACTGACTTCAAAAAAGGAGGAGGGTTCTCAATTCGACTGTATTTTTTTATGTTTGTTACCTCAGAACTTTCGACTGGGTGAACCGATTTTGATGATTATTTTTTTATTTGAAAGCTAGTAGTTCCCGTGTGGTCCCACTTCAATTTGGTCTAGTTCTGACAAGGCATCCATGAGAAAACCATATAAGTCTTAAATTTGCATTAAGTATGTGCGCGACAAATGGACGTATAACTCAATATGATACCAACCAATTTAGATGATTCTTTTTTTATTGGAAATTTTTTTTTTACTTTTCATTGCCTATTTATTTGTTTTGGAATAGTTGGTGTTTCGAAGTCGGTTTTTTTTTGTTAATAATTATTGTGCTGAAATACTTCAAATCACAGTAAATATCTGTATACGTATAAATGTGCAAAAAAAACTGTTGAGTACCTTTTTCCCCTCTTTTCTTCCTTTTTTGTTTGACATCGACGAGCTTTAGTATTATCAATACAACAAATTTGGAATAAGATTATTTTGTAATGATCATGATCGAATTTAGTAGATATAAATATCTCATTTACATAACACGTTTAGTTACCGGATCCGGGTGTTATCGTAAAAGAACGATCATGAAATCATTTTAAATGCTTTTGGGTGGCATAAGGACTTCTAAAACTTGGGTTGGCCTCTAACCCCTGCATCAATATGTATTGGAGTACAGCACGCTCTAGGTCTGTTTTTCCAAATGACTTGTGCCATGCACTGGTCCGCTAATATATTAACGCATTTACGAAACAATACTTTCAACAAAGAGTATAAGAACGTTTGTGAACAGGAACTATGCGACTTAAAAATTCGAGTAATATTAGCTTAAACAAACAACGGTCCTAGCACGTAGCTACGTGTGCAACACTGCGTTATGTGTAGCCGAATAAAAATAAATCAGCCATGTTTTATCCATGCTACGGCGTTCCAGCACGCTGCCCCGCGCGACGTGTGACATCCCACGCTGTACTCTCCTCTTGCATATCTGAGCAAGCGATACAGTGGAGCGACATCAAACATGCATGTGCAAAGATATATTTCACATCTCAAAGTTTTAGAGGGAACTGAAAATCACCAAGGAAAACTCTTATTCTTCTTTTTCTTACCGCTCATAATTTTGCATTAGGATTCTCTATGTCGTGAGCGCAACACGTTAACACCATGTTTAGTATTGTTACATACATAATACACGGTAGTTTTCGTGTCGCTAACAAAGACGTCATATTTTGAACACTGATATACATCTTGATCATGTTTTCATAAAACTACTCCCTTATGTTCTTCTATTTCTTCTGTTGACATGTCACATGACATATTTTCAATTATATGTTGACAACACTTCTTAAAAATATAGGATAAATGTTAGTCAAGCCATCCTAATGCCTAATTGTGGTACCGACTAACGAGAAAATAGGCAAATAGTAAGCGGTCATCGCTGCCCATCGTTTTCCATAACATCGAAGGTGTCATGGACATGTTGTTGGCTAGGATGGAAGTAAGAAATTCGCTTATTACTGAATGTATGACACCGCAAGCGAAATATATAAAAACATTTCATCGTTGGTTTTTTAAAATGCAAAAGTGGTCACGGTTGCCCACGGATATTAGTAACACTATAGGTATCGCTGATGCGTTGTCGACCAAGAAATAAGAAGAAAGAAGGAAAGATTTTAGAATGAAGGCGGTAAGTACACTAACGGGCAAAAAACTCTACCATCATGGAAGAGTATCGTTGAGATACTTGGTACAGAGTCCAGCGAACTCCAACATTAAAGGCCGTTCA
Organism: Megathymus violae; assembly: GCA_003671415.1. NCBI lineage: Eukaryota > Metazoa > Arthropoda > Insecta > Lepidoptera > Hesperiidae > Megathymus > Megathymus violae. The sequence goes on from PDGT01000021.1 coordinate 1,064,934, forward strand.
CCACGGTCTCGTTGTTTAACAGAATTCACCACGAGCCGGAAAATTTGGTACCATTTACATGTTTCGTTTCGTAAATGCTTTAATATATTCGCGGACCAGTACATGGCACGCGTCATTTGTAAAAACAGACCTAGAGCGTACTGTACATTGATTTGAAGAACTAATTGTTTTTTCTTATGAAAATCGTCTTAACTATTAACCCCTCTTAATAAATCCAAACTAGAGCAGCATAGTTACGGTTATATGTTTAAACCAATAAAATAATACCCCGAAAATGGTGAATCTTGATGATGGATCAAAATTCAAATAGCGATTCCCGGAAATTGAACTTCGGGACCTCCGCTTGACCCGCGGGCGGCACGGCTGACAGCTGTCAAAAGTACTGCCGCCATTTTCACCCCTTACACATATAGATAGATTTTACTATCTATTACCTTCATGACTCTTTAAAATATGATGCATTCAATCAAGTACGGTAGTATGTCGTTATATTAAAAAATGGAGTTATCTCATAAAGCGAAGTACTACAACCAGTGTTATTTTAGGATAACATCTTTTGTGATGCAAAAAAAATGATGTTAAAAATATGGCAATTATTATTACCTGCATAAGTAACTGCCTACTCCACTTCTATTTCCTGCCAAAATAACAAAGTTACCATAAAATCTGAATCATAAATAATGAAAAGAAAGGCTGCGAAAAAGAGGGGTCGTATAGACAATCCAATAATTAATGAATGGATAACTTTATTAGGTAAAGTAATGGGTGAAATAATATAAAACCCTTCATTAATACGTTTACGTTGAAGGAAGTAAAAGAAAGTTGTATTAAATTTTTAATAAACAATCTCATATGACCTATACTAAAAATAACAAAATCTCGTCTATTAAAAAACCCACGAGAGTATTTAATTTTATTACTTGCATCTTATAAAATCTATAAGGAATTCTCGTGGGCTAAAGACGTCAATTTCAAAATACCCGAGGCCCGATCGCTATATCGCTATCGTTGATCAGATAGCAGACGAGCGAAGTATGCGCGCGCGCACCTATAATGACTCAATTATCCGCTTAGAGTAGGCGTGGCTCCATACACTACATCTTCATTACAAGAACCGTGATCGGTAAGTATGGAAGTGGTCTGCGTCTGCGGCTGATCGATTTGTATCCGCCGTTTATTAATGCGTTCTTGTAGCTCTTAATTGTTGCTTTATGTGTTAATGCATATAAAGAAACTGAGACTGAAAGGATTTTTAAAGTTTCTGAAAAAGAAAGTGTAATATTTTTTTTATCTGTTAGGAAACGGAAATCTTCGACAAGATATCTGATCTCGCTGAAGTAGGATTCACATAAGCTATTTAGTTATAAACGATATTGAGTACTGCTTTAGACAGCGAAAATATCGCTCGGTATTCTTTCTTTCCTACTCCGCTTAGAATTTTTGTTGTTCTTTATAGTTTTGGATCTAGCCATCCATACACATATGAATAATTCGAACCTTTATTCCTCTCGCCAAACAGTTGACAATTATAGTAAAAAGTAATGCTTTCAAATGAACACAGTATAAGTTGAGATAATCAATAATTATTTTTTGAATTTGATCTTTTTCCTTGGTTTAGTATATATAGTTATATTGATAATCAAATATAATAAAGGCACAATAAAGGGTGGAAACTTTTGAATGAAACTTTATAATTCTGCGTATGTAAAAACTAAGTATAACTACATATACATGAAAGAAAAACAATTTTCATACCGTCAAGTTATAGGGATTTCAGTCTAGGATATGTTTAAATTTATTCCAACAATTTTGATTTACCATCGTCAAGTATTTAAATCGAATCTTACAATTTTGCTCGTTTGTCGGTTATTAACATAAAAAATAATGACTTCACATGTATATAAAGGTTTCTCTAAAAAATATCTGTGTATGGTGTTATGAGAGTTGTTAAAATTACAAAATTAAACACAAGCTATATAATCAAAAATATTTCATAATATAATAAGGGTTCTATGTGATGTTAAATGTATGGGCAAATCAAAGAGGCAATGGTAAATGCTGAAGGTATTTATGTAACTATAGTAGTACAAATTAAGACACATGTGACTTAGAAATTCACAGTAGAAGATAAGAAGTTTTAAAGGGTGTGAAGGGTTCTAAGCAATGTAGTATTAGTATGACTAAAGATAAGTTTTAGCAGTATTCTGTTCAAACCTTAGTATCAATGCATATCAATGTAAAGAACCATGTCAGTCTACAATAATGAAGTAAGAATAACGAAAAGAGAATTTTCTAACGAACCTAAATTCAATAGTATAAACATCGACTAAATGATACACGAGGTTCTAAATTACACAAATGATAAAAAGTTAGTCACATAATTGTATTCATTATTCGTACCAAAGCTCCTATATTTATGAATGTAACATATTTTAACTCAGCCCAAAACAAACAAATAAGCAAATAAGTAAAAGTAAAAGGATGGCAACATTAGTTTATATAAACTTATTAATAACAGTAAAAAATATTTTATTTTTCTGTCTTCGGTTTACTTTTTCGTTGGTTTAATATTTTGTTAAAAAGGATTTTACGCTACATCCATACTAATCTAGCCAAGCGCATACGCAGCGGGACTACATAGAACCTTATCTATGGGTCTGGAGAAACAACGAATTTATTGGCAACATCGGGACGTCGTGATGGACGCTGCGATACATCATCTAACTGCGGCTAAACGGTATCTTCTTAACTCATCTTTGTGAGAATCACGATCGCGAATTGATTTTTAAATTGTGAGCATCTTTGTAGAGAGATATAATGTTTATGTAATTGTAGCTTAGCCACGTATACCTGAGGTTACTATTGAAGATAATTTTTGTATTGACATTATCCTGGCAGTACTGATTTTGAATCGATCGTGTTCATGGCGATATACTGTAATTATCATCGTCGTATACTTCGTGAAAAATAATTAAAATATTTTAATAAAAATGTGAAAAATAAAATATCGTTGTGGTTTTTAATTTGACCTACTTAGTCCTATTTGTAAGCCGTCATATTACACAAGCGACTTAAAAAAATTATAGCAGATAGTCGAATCTGTCAACAGTCATTAGCATAAAAGGTAATGAATCGAAGTGTTATATTGATATATTAAATACAATCACGAAACTAGAACCTGTCCTGTGTGATATGCAAGTTGACAACGAAGAATATATTGCGTACAGACCAGACAAATATACACACAGAAATGGAGGGAACTTAAAAGTGGAAAACGAAGACGAATTTGCCTATGAGAAAGCTCCTCCAAACTTCAAATGGAACCAATTTATGAACGACTACAGTTCTTTAGCCGCTGCGGATATATCATTTAAAAGAGTGAAACGAGATGACGAGGAAGCCCCGAAAGCGCCACCACTTGAAGAGAGCCCTGGTGGTGGGGATGAAGGAGGTAGTAGTGGTGGAGGCATTGGTAGTGGTGTAGGTGGTGGCGGTGGATCACACGATGGTGGAGAGATCAAGCTATATTTGACGCCTGTCATCGGACTCACTGTTTTCTTTGCTCTCATGTTTATTATAGGACCGTTCTTAGTACGCAAAGGGCCTAACAGAGGGTCAGTATTAAACATTAACATTATTTGTAATATATTGGATACTTTTGTTTCATAATTTCGTCTTATTCATCTTTATTTGTCCAATTTTTGCTTTCTGTTTACCGGTATTGGCAGGAAAAAGTAATTGTTGATCATAATATATGTATTTATCGTTATGCTTATTATTATATAACAGTATATAACTATAATTAAATCTATTTTACAGAATTGTCCAAGGCAGTATTATGTTAACTGCCTTCTGCATGTGGATTTTGTGAGTTGTCATTATTAGTATTATTAAGTGTCAGGATGCACGGGTTCGTGAAAACGTCAAAATAGTTCCTCAAACACTTTATTACGCCGTTGACAACACACTCCAACACTACTAAACAGTCGCAGCCTCAGTCCCACTCACTGATCGCAAGTATTTCGCTTCATAGACAGAATACAACGCTTCAGTATTCGAAAACCGCATCGTTGGAGGATGATTCTGCACTCTATTTATAATAGTTTTCGAAGTTTCCAGTACTCTCTATGCTTTCTCGTCAGTTCAATATTCTTCAGAAAACAATAAAACAGTCAATGGCACCGCTAAAAAAATCGTGTATGCGATATTCGGCATTACACACAAGACATAGGGGCGGGAATCAAGTAATACCCTCGGGGTTTTACGGCACCTATTGTTCTGGATATAGTTGTTTTCCGCAGAACTTTCACGAACCTTCGTAACAATATACATATATCATTCGGCTTGTAACGAACGTGAATCATTTCACTTGATATAACGAGATCATTTACATATAATTTTTTCTAATACAACAACTTAACAGAAACCGCTTTTTAGCGATAACATCCGTTACTATGTGTGCAAACAAATCTGATGGATTCTATCGTTCAAAACTCTGAGCCTTTCCAGACACCGTGTGAAACATAATTATTCAGAGCTTTAAGCTCGATCGAGTGCTATCTTGTTCAATAAAGGTTATTCATACCGACGTTGATTTGTGTGTATATAATAAAAGTGACGTCTGCTTACAGTTGGGTAACGGTATACATTGGACAAATGAATCCTCTGATGGGCCCACGCTTGGAGAATACCACTGTCGCTTGGATGGCGGTCAAAGTGGTTAGATTTAATTAGTTTATTTAAATCATATACTTTAATTCATTCCTACACTACCTGGCTGTCCTGTAATCGTGTCTAGGATACTTTGGACAGCAGTTCACCACTAACTGTAACGTAACTTTAATATGTTATCATTATTATATAAGAGGTCACGCTCAAAACACTCAAAAATAAAACCCAAGTAATAGTAGTAATATGTCAAGTACGCAATAAAAAATTTAATTTAATTTTAACCTTTTAGGGAAACCCAGTCAAACCTCCTGCAACTGTTGGTGGTGGCGAGTAGTATTCCAATGCGATTGCAAAAGCAGTTTATTATGTTTACTACTACCTAATAAAACTTATTGCAAATGTTGATGATTCTTTTCTTTTATCCTCAAACACTCGATTTTATTTCAGTTACCTCAAAATAATATGAGTCTGGTAATGGATGTATGCTTCGAGCCAGAAAGTAGAGGCTTCGTTGCCACACACCTATCACTATGCTGCTATGTCATCTTAACAATAACTGCAATTACTTAAATTTCAGATCTCACAGACTTTTTTGTAATCAGTAACGTAAGTTGTATATTTTCGTCTAATTTATTATGCAATAGATACGCCGGTTCTTTTCTCCGATAACTATATAACAAACAAAACATATAATGACAAGGACATCTGGAAATAATAATGTCGAAACCAGTGCCACGCAGGTTTAAACTTTTGTAATCACCATGTGTTTTTAAAAGATGTGCTGAGCAGTTCCTTTTGCCGTTTCGTTTCCTCAATGTTAAAGCACCTGTTCGAAACGAAAGTAGAAGCAAAAAAAATGACGTGCATAAGTGTATTTTTGATCGATAGCAGTTAATCAGTCTTTAAACTTCTTAAATTCTCGATCGAAGCCGCTCTCCGCATCACACAAGTCTAACATTGTCGACTCTCGTCGACCGTTTCTAAAAGGTTTGCTATCAATAAAAGATTGTGTCTGATTTTTTGAATATAGGACACCCATTCGCGCTTATCCCTTGAATTGATTAGATATAATGAACGAGCAAGTGGAGAAGCACCTTTACAATTACCGCTAGCGTAATCCTAATAGATTCTTAAGGTCACATGTATAACTCGACTAGATTAGGAAATCATCTGTAATCTGATTTAGCTGATTTGTTTGTTGTGTTCGAAGTTGTCACGAGAAGGTTTGTTCAAATTTTACTTTATTCAAATTTTAGGAAAATCCAAAAATTAACAGCCAAAGCACAGCCTAAACATGTCAATTTTTTTTTTGTACGTTAGTAAAATGCAACCGTGTAACCCCGGGGCGGGTCGCTAGTTTAATTTATAAATTAGATTATTCTTGAATCATTCTTTCGAATCTTTATGTACATGAATACTACTCGGAACCTTCCCAATGGTTAGGAATTAGTTCAACGATATTGTCCATTAACAACTGAACAGTTAGTCTAACATTGTTATTTTTCCGTAACCATTCACTAAAACTATAACCATCGAGGCTACTGCAACAACTGGAACAACGTTTAATTCGTAGCCGCAACCCCTCAGCGCGCCAATAAACACGACGCAATCAAAAGGCGAACACCGAACGAATTGTAATCGTGCACGCCCCGAACAAATCCAGCGGTATCGCTAAAGATCAAAATAACATTTGTACCAAAATCATTTATCAGCGATTCTCATTCCGTCGCCCCCGGCCTGCGCCGCATTCAACCAGTTCAACTATAAATGTAAGATTTGCACCATTGTAATCAGCGAGTAGCGATTTTAATTCGCTGTTATTAGTTTCATCTGTATGAATATACGGATATTATACGTTAAACTTATATTATCGCGGCCATTTTACATTTTAACAATAACCGGTATTCTTTTATTTGTATTTATCGATTGCGATTGATAACGATTTTTCGATCCGTTATATGGATGATCATAGTGATAAAATATATGGATATTGATCAAAATTTTCACCTATTTCTAGATGTTGTATTAACATGAAAGTTTACTATGTACTGCCATATTTCGTGAAAATTAGGATAAAATAAAAACTAAGGTAATCATTTAGTTTATTAAATGTTTAATTTAACAAAACTTTAAATGGATTAATCATACGTAAATCTCGTATACGATAATAACAATTTTATTACCGTCTAATTTTGAGCTTAGCACATGTGTGCTATTTAGATACAATTATGAATAATTTGAGTGTTATTCTTTTGCACTACGATTATTAATCGACTTAAACTTTAAACAAAAGTTTTTGTTTGTTATTGGCACTCAAATCAATGAATACTATCTGAAACCTAATACATATTTTTAATGAAGTGATGAGTTCAAAATCATTAACTACAAAAAAAATTATAATATTTCATTGCATTTTAGTGTTACAATGCAATAGATTTGTTTTTAAAAAATAACCAAAGGAAACTATTAAACGCCCTCGCTTATTCCTCAATAATGTGAAACAAGCTTAAGTCCTTTGGAGCGGCAAAGTAATGTGTTTCAGGGGAATAACATCTTTGTGGGGAGATTGTCATTAATACTCGTCGGTGACGACGTTTAGATTAAAATTTAATATTTGTATTAAATCTCTTACCTACACTGTCCCACTTGATATGATTGTTCAACCAGATGGCAGAATTTGAAGTAATTTATTTTAAATGCTACCGTACTCTCCAAATAACATTATTTTACATGTCATGTTTGTTCCGTTTATATAACACGTAACTTATAAAATTGTGTTTATTTTTACCGTTATAGTTGATGTATATAATTGAATTTATTTCTGTAGTTGCAGTTAATGTATTATACAATTTAATATATGTATATACATTTCTTTTTGAAGTCTAGTTTCACTAATATTTGTATATGACCGTGCATATTAGGTATGGATCGAAATTAATATGTAAAATAAATTTACCTACACAACAACGCACACCCTTCTCTCCTATCCTTTTACTTGATTAATATTATTTTTCCCCTTTTAAAGCATAGGTTGTTTGAAAGAGATCGCTAAGTGAACGATAAGACAGCCTATTGCATTCATCTTGTGTTTTTTCATCGTCGTATTTATTGTCGGTTTTTAGTGTGCAACAAATAAAACTGTATTGTATTGTATTGTATTAGTATTAAATTACGTTAATACCGAAACCAAAATAAAAAGTAAGATTGTCACCAATCTTTCATCTTCACCTAACACATAAATACAGTTAGAGCAGGCAGTTCCAAAGCTTGTTACTGTATGTTTCCATGAAAATAGAACTACTAGGAATTTCCTTCCAAAGACTTATCAGTAAAACTACAACTATACCATTCGTTATTCTGGCAGTCTTTCTCTGTACTTATGTAGTGCTCTTAAAGCACGCTTTAGTTGGTGAATTGATAGAATTCACGCGCTTTTCATATTAATCTCTCAATTATCCAGTAGTTAAGAATTTGTAAGTAACTTGTATTTTATTTAAATTATTTGCCGTATTGGGGTGGCTTAGAATACTCCCCCCCAGTCCCATCCTGGCGGAACAGGGTGTAATAAGAAGCGACAGAAACCAGTCTGCTTGTTGGTAGGGCTTCTCGTAAGGATTATATTATCAATATTATTTATTTATTTCTTATGATCCACAACAAAGAATGGAACAAAGGACTTAATACTATAAGCATTCTCTGCCAGTCAACCTTCAGGCAAAATTGAAAAGCGACGAAGGCGGTGCATGAGATTAAAATAAAAAAATAGATACAATATACTATATATAAATACTGTTTTTGAATAAATACCATATTAAATCATCAATACTATTATTCGTATTATTATCTTTCAGTGAAGCCTGTCAGGCTAGCTACCACCGTCCTGCTTGAGTCAGCCGCCAAATGACTCGTCTTGTTTCGGCTGGGGGCTTGTGAGTCAGTACTTTATTTCTTACCTTTTTCTCATTTCCTGGCCGACAACGCATCGGTGATACCTTTGGTCTATGAGCGACGATGATCACTTTTATACAAGGAAGTAGCTGATGTACACGATAAAACGGTATCTTTACTAATATTATAAAGAGAAAGCTTTGTATTTTTGTATGTTTGTAACGAATACACTCAAAAACTACTGAACCGATTTTAAAAATTCTTTCACCATTAGAATGCTACATTATCCCTTAGTAATATAGGCTATATTTATTACTATAAAAATTAAGGGATCCTTGCTAAAAATTCAGTAACGTGAACCAAGGTTTAAAAAGATAGCTTAAAATTTTTCATCGTATACGGTGCGGAAACTATTGATAAAGTACACCCGTGAGAAGCCGGGATGGGCCACTAGTCTAAGATACAACTCAAAAATATGCTTCGCAAACATTATTTATCTTTGTGTCCATAAATTATATATACTTGACGAACTTATTAAAATTTCATGTATGTGTATGTATTAGATCATCCACGAGAAGTGCACTTTGTGAACTGCTGACAAACTGTCATATAGGCATGGCATGGCAATGGATATGTGTAAAAATGTTTATGATATATGATAATAATAAATAAAACTTACCATGGGGTGGCTCGTCTGCTCTTTCGTCAGCTATTAACATAAAAAAAATTATAGTACAGAAATAATTATTTTACGTCAAGCAAAACGTGTGTGTGTAACTCAGAAAAAATTTGTTTGTTTGTTTGTTTTTATATACTCAGTAAATACGCAATTACACGTACAGCGTAAGCGTATCGACACATGCCACAGAACAATCGGGCTTTGGCGATCTAATAAAATAGGTGCAATTTCAGGTTTTACCCCACAAAATCCCGCTTCAGAGGTCATCCCTGACCGTAACTCAATTGTCGCGTTTGCTGTTTCCCCGTTCTATTTTTTGCCCCAGCGCTGAATTTGAGCCATATTGTGGCCCACCCCATCTAAATGATAATTCGAGGGTCCTTCTTACAATAAAAATTATTGCGGCCAGTTTATTTTATTACACTTTGTATTGTATTCAAATATCTGCAGACGGACAGAACAGAAAAATCTCCGAAATATAAACCTTATTTCAAGGAACAAAAAATACATACACAATTGAGGTGTTTGTCAATGGTTGTCTTAGATTTGCACCCTTTCGTTTTCAGCAAATTGTATAGTGATTTCACCTTTTTTATTCGCACCAATTTCCTTAACATTTTTCTTATTTGTTTCCGAAATGTTTTTCGATTTTTCTTTTAGATACCTACTTATTATTCTACTCTACGCACTGTGAAGAATTTTTATTACTAATGACAATTACTTTAGTCACAAAATATACTTAATCTGTTATTATCCAGAATATGAAGTAGTTATCTACTTACAATTTACACTGAATAGCCAACAACATTTTAAAACTACAATGCGCGACATGATGCTGAAAATACTTTTTACGTGATAAATATCTATGAAAAATTACACTCTGTCCTTTTGCCTTCTAAATGGAATTACCCACTGAAAATTGTGAAAAAAGACATGAAACTTTTATTTAACAATCCTTGCATTTGATTAAAGTTTAAAATTTGGTTGAACTATGTATTTTTAATATAATGAAAATACATATATATATA